>JZKD02S0329428.1:0-14139 GCA_000966675.3 Picea glauca | reverse complement strand
ATCATCATAAAGTATTTCCTGGATTTCAATTGATTTTAATTGCATTTTGGATATTGTCAATGATGTGAATTATGTGAATTGATTCTTAGTGTATTCTTATACATTTTGTTTTCCTCCATCTGACAATATATTGAGCACCCATTAAAAGTTGCAGGACAAGTAGACAATAATGAATGCCCTTCTATTGTAGTTCCACTGCTAGTGTTATGTCTGGCCAGCACATAAACAAAGTATCTCATCCCACTTGCCATGAGACAATATAATTGTAGTTAATATTAATCTAGTGCAAAGAAAGTAGCTTATCTCCATTGATCAGTGAATTCCAAAGTGTTGGAGAATATCTTATGACCCCTGTTGATAAGATCCTTACTAGGAAAAAGAGGGTAACTTCACCATCATTTAAAAAAAACATCATGAATCATTATCTGAACATAACTTGATTTCACTTGGTTTTTTTTGTCCTACTCTATTTCAAGATAAGTCTACATATTGGGAGGTGCTTTTCTTTGTTGACATTGACTATCCATATGTACAGACACACAGTGAAATACAAATATGATCGAATGATAACTGGTTGTGCACGTTATCATCCTCGGGTGCAATATTCAACAACAATATTAATAATTTATTTTAATTTTAATAACTTCAACACTAGCTTGCCCAGTGTTCATTTTCATTACTCAGGAAAGCTTCAACCAACCAAAAAATAATGAAGGTAAAAACATTGTTTACATTAATATTTCCAACGTACCAACACAATGGTGGCATTCATATGCGCATATCTATATGACTAGAAATTGCGCCAGCTGGTGCAAAGTATGACCAATGTCATTGTAACACAGGAGACCCTGCTACTTGGCTAATTGCACCCCTTCTTTTGACCAGATAGGTTGAAATTCTCTGAATATCAGAGACTTTGATATGGGTATCAATATCCAAGTGATGTATGCAACCACAATACTATGATCAAAATCCCAAGAAAGTATAAGGATTATCTTGTTGTAAAACATAAAAATTTGTATAACTCTATTGATTTTCAATATCTTATAGATACAAGGATTGGAACATATGGTATGATGGATGATCGGGCGACCTTGTCCCTTAAGAGCCCTACGTAAGAAATAACTATTGAGCCTTCGTTGCTAGTTTGAAGGAAGAATGTGAAGCATAAATACAACCCATAAAAACCTTATACCACCTAGGTGAAGCATTAGCTCTTGTTGGCTAGACTTCATACTTGCTTGGTGAAATATATGCTATGGATGACTACGAGACCATCCTCAATTCTCCATATATATATTGATAATTTTAAATTCATTATGACCCTTGAGAAAAAGCAGTGTAACAAACTCGAGTTATAGTCATCCTTGACTGTATGCAAAATGGCTTGAGTTTTTGCAAAAAAAAAAAATTACACAAATTCCTTTAGGTTAATTAGAATTTTTAGATGAATTATTTGAGATCCACAGATTGATCTCTTTGTGGGTCTCATTTTGAGCCCCTTTTTTTTATAGCTCATTCTGCAGTGAATTTGAGGCACTTTCTACATTGAGATTGTTTGTTGGTTTACTGTTGGATTTTCCTAGACTGAGATCAATTGATAGGAAGCTAGTGCAGTCATACATGGTTTGGTATAAACTTAGGGTTCAATTATAGAAACCAGAATTAAACAAATAGTCATTGCGGGATGAGCTCGGAAAAAAAACTTGAAAACATCATATAGACAGGTTGTTTGGAGATTTTGTTTTGTTCCCATAGGAAAATAATCACATGGAGAAAGAACAAATAGGTATGTGAGTATAGGAGTTCAAAATGGTTGGCCATATGATTTGAAACAAATACCTACATAGATGGATGTGGGTGGAAAACATCAGAAGCTTGAAAAACAACATAGAGTGAATCAAGAAATTATGTTTTCGAAGGAGGATACAGATGAAAGCTATGAAATGGAAATAGAGGCGATGGAGAACCCAATGCTTACCATTGATGAAGGTGACGAGGGAAATCCATTGGTTGTTATTGAATATATACAAGATATATCTAGCTTCCACTGCAAAAGTAGAGGTCCTTATTTGTGAGCCTCCAAAGAGCATGCCTACTAAAATTGACATAAATCACATCATGAGAGATTTTGTGGTAGACTGGATTATTGTGGTGGACTAAAAATATGGCCTCATGCCTACTTTGTTCGTGTCAATGTTTTAAATTTGAAGGATGGATATCCTTCATCCCAAGAGACTTAACAAGAATCATGTTGTAGCATGTTGGGATAACTTCCATGTTTGTGGCATCCAAATATGAGGAGACCAATGATCCTTGTTCGATATTTTATGAACATTTCCAAGCATTTTTTTTCATAGGAAATGATGTTTAATATTTCCTTGAATTTCAGAAAAACTATGTAACTGTGTTAGCTATTATACTATCTAATTAATAATAACTCCTCCTTGATTGTAGGAGAATTTCATGCTCAGGACCTTGCAATTTAATTACCCTATCCCACGACTCCAAATGTAGTATGCAATCAGTTTACTATTTATTTATGGTTGTTTACACAAACATGGTGGCCCTTTTGGTCCTAGAGTTCGAGCCTAAGCTCTGATACCAAATGTAATGCCTCTCTATGAGAGACGATGAATTAATAAGTGACAATTTATACATATATGCATTAAGATATTTGATGTAAACTTAGATTTTTCCTTTTATGTAAAATTTCATAAACATAATGAATACATACTAACAAAATACCTCCTCCATAGTCAGTTGAATCTGATCAGTTGCAATGTATCCTTGCTAGTAGTAGGAATATGCTTCCAAGCATTGTTTTCCCGCTTGCCCAGACTGAAACAACATAATTATCCTCCTAGCCAACTAGGATCCTAGTCGGATTCCTAGCTCCAAGAAATATTTTAGTTTCTTGCCCTTCCCTGCTCGTGACTCCAAGAACAACAAAGCACATATGTTCTAAGAAGACCATCACAAAAAATATATCTTCCAAGAATTATCCAGCCTCTCAACATGCTTCAACCTCTCAACCTCTTCCCCCTCGTCATCAATTCATCTTCCTATTTATCAAGTTTCCATACCCCCCTTCCCCAAGTATCCTCAACCATTGTCATTATTAGCCATCAACCTCCCCTATCTAGAATTTCGGGAAAATATAAAATAAATTAAAATACAAATGGCTTACATAAAATAACAATAAATAAAATAAAAAATCTTTCTTCTCATGGTAGCTCATAAATGTAACTTGACAATTTTCCCCAAAATGTACATGACAACCCACCATACTCATTTGATTCATCATATCAATCGTCAATCCAAGACAAAGAAGGTATTTAATGCTACTAGATATTTTTTAATCTAATATAATTCACATATCCATTCAATCATTCAATTAAATACTTAATAATCTAGTTTAATAATTAATACATTAATTCATTGTACTAGTGTACATGTGTAGGGTATTTGTGCGTAGCTAGTGGACACATAGCCTGCATATGTACTAATGATAAACACTCACTACCTTTAGTTCATAGTTCTTGTATGATCACACCAAGGCATGCACAACAACGAATGCGTCATTTGATAATTTTAACAAACAAAAGTAGAAGAATTCGTCAATAATTAATCATTACACTTAAAATATAAAAAAGGAATAAGAATGAGTGTTTTGGAACAAGAATGGAACATCTAATCCCCAATCAGTATTTTCAACTAACATCGAAGCATTCTTCCTAACCTACTTCCACTCCCATCCTATCCTTTCCTATGTTGGACTAATGTTGGAGCGTCAACTATATTTACCTAACTCCAGATAGAACACGTAGGCGGAAGTGTCATGCATCTCGACCAAGATTCCCCAACAGGAAACTAGTAGTCACCATCACACATCTAGGGGAGCGTGACTTCACACAACCCTCCCACAACTCCAGGTTTCGTAGGATACACAGTGGGAAATATCTCCACCCCTCCTAATAAAACTAGGTTCAACACCCTATATTGAGCCATATTGTGAAACTATTGTTCTTAGAGTCACGTCATCAAACAACCACTCTGGGAAATATGTGTGTCCTGTCAAAACCAAACTTACCACAGATCATAGCAATATTTTGAATCATAAATTAAATAATAAGTGAAACTTATAGCTTACACTATCTTCTTGATGTCTACAACATCCAAACTACCTCAACATTACAGTCATTTGGCTATCACATAGCTCATCAACCTATTGGTTAGTTCCCCAATAACTCATATACATGCATATACACCACAATTTCATATAAGAATATATATATGTATTAACATTCAACTAAGAAATGTATATTTATTTGTATCATGCCTTGCATCTGTTATGCATTCACAACATAACTTGAACTAGTATCCATGTACCAAAATTCCATATCATCATTATGAACATATAACAATAAAAATAACATTATGCAACACATAAATAGGTCCATATATACACATCTCAAATGTCTATATCAATCTAACTAAGTTCAAATAGTTACTAAGCAATGAATTACTAAGAAGAGTAATATCAAAGTTTTAACTATCTAAGGTCAAAATATGGGGCATTACAATTATTCGTTGATAATGTGATTATTTTTGGTGCAGGGTTAGTACAAAAGTTTAAATCTTGGAAAGACATCCTTGACTCTTTTTGCAATGCAACTAGAATGTGAATTAATTTGGTAAAAACAAATTTGTATTTCAATGAATTATAGGAGGAAGTCAAAATGCAATTAAGAGAGATTATCCCATTTGCATGTAATAGCATCAAAACGGGGCTCAATTACCTTGGGCTCGAACTTAAATTGAACTCCTACTCCTTTGATGATTGGTTATGGCTCATAAAAAATATTCAAGCAAGGATCTCGTCTTGGGCACAACGTCGGCTCTCTCGAGGAGAAAGACTAGTTTTGTTGAAAATGGTGCTCAATAGTATTGTGGTGCACTAGGAAACTATTTCCAAAATACCAAAATGAATTCTCTATAGGATAAGGAAAATATTATTTCATTTCCTTTATATGGGGCAAAGGATACCAAGAGATATCTCTTTAGTAAAGTGGTCTTGTATTGCTACGTCGAAGGAGCTTGGTGGCTGGGGCATTAAAAATATCTTTTGGTTTTGCAAATATTTAGCAGCAAAAAGTTTATAGAAACTTATTCACAATCAGATGTTATAGGGTCGAGTTTCATCTTCGAAATATTTTCCTAGTTTGTCGGTTGTGGAATGGATCAGGATGCTAAGAAATTTTAGGGTAAATGATTCATTATGGTGGAAATATATGATCGAAGTGTTTCCAATGATTAGAGATTGGATAGCGTGGTAAGTAGGCAATGGGAAAAACATTAGACTTGGAGAGGACACACGGGTTAATTCGGGCCTGGGTTTCAATCTCTTTGAGGAGTTGGTTTCAGACTTACATGACAGAGGGATCTACTATGTTTGGGATGCTTGAGCAAGGGATTTCAATTGTGTTGGGTGAAGTGCATGGAAGTTTGAAGAAATTCTTGATTTAGAGGAGGAAATAAAAGAGGAATGTGAGGTCTATACACGTCTCATGACTTCAAATTTTTTCATTCTAAATGAGGAGGAAGAAGATTCATTGTGTTGGGTGAGAAAAAAGAAGTCGGGGAGCTACACAACAAAGATGTGCTATCTCTCATTAGCAGAGAAAGAATTTGAGGGTGCCAAGAAATGGTGGCGGCCTTATGTCTAGGGGTCAATGCTCCATTAAAGGTGAAGATTCTAATGTGGCTATCGATGGAAAACAAAGTTCTTACATGGGATAATTGGATGAAGAGGGGATGGATAGGACCCGGTCGATGCACTATGTGCAAGGTTGACGAAGAGACAACCCATCATCTATTTGTCTCATGTTTTTTCACCAGAAGGTAATAGTAGAAGCTTCATTTGCACTAAAATTTTGTATCTAGATGCTGGAAGGTGAACTCTGCGTATGGATAAAAAAATGGAAGGATGACGCTAGCAACGAGGAATATTCCTCCTTTCCATTCTTTTTAATTTATTTCAATTGGTGGGCACAAAATGTATGTATTTTCCAGGATAAGTATATGCCTCTAGGGGTTGTAATTGGACTGGTTTCGAAGCTAGCTTAGGAATTTAAGTATGAGGAAAAAATCCTGAAGATTAAGAAGATATTCAAGCATTCTTTAGATAGAGGCACACTATGGGGTTATTTTGATGGGGCCAACCAAGGACACCCGTCGCGATGTGGAGCAGGGGCAGTGTTATATATATTCTAAAAACACATTTATTTAAAGTACGATATGCACTAGTGTTTGAAACTAATACGAAAGAAGAGTTATGAGATCCGTGGGCATTACTTTATGTGGTAAACTCTTTAAACTTGAGGAAATTTCAGATTTTTTGGGATTCAAAGGTTATAATTGACTAGGTTAATGGAAAGTATCAATTGCAGGTGATGAGTCTCAAGATGATGATGTCGTGGATTCGTACATTTCTATCAAAATTGGAGTGGTTTTCATGATGTCATATTTACAGGGAGCTCAACTCCGCGACAGACAAGTTATCAAAGGAATCTCTCACGCTGGTTGATGGTGCTTTTATTTTTCAGGAATTCTATGAAGTACAACCCTGGGGGGATATGTCTTTTCTTTTCTAGCCCTAAAGCCAATTATGTTTTTGAGTATATGATGTAAGGAAGAAAGGAAATGTGAGAAATATTTTGATGAAGAATTATTATGTATAAGAAGAAAAACAGTATAAAGTTTTAGAGATGGTCATTTTTTCGAGGGACAAAAAAAATCTATATTTATTTTTTTGAAATACACTTTTTTTTCTTTTCTCTCTCTATATATATGTATGTTGATATTGAAATATTGTACTTGTTATTATTACTTTTGTAAATTCCTTAAGCATTGAAAGAATTGCAATCTCCCTCCTATGTGTAATAAGAATAAGGATAAGTTTTGTTCACAATACTTAAAGTGTCTTTTGATAATGATTCTTTTTTTCTTATTTATGTTTTTTTTAATGCCACATGTCAACTCCATATTAAAGTATGGAAGAAATTACACATGTACATCATACTTAGCAAACATATATCAATGGAATAATAATTTCTTTTACTTTCAACTACTCTTATTGGTGCATTGATTTGCTCACTACCTAGCATGATTGAGGTAGTTAGTTCCACTCTCTAGCTGTGTCTATATAAAGTTGATAAAGTTGTAAACTTCATGTTGAATTAAATCCGTTGTTTGCTAGAATGAAGCTCCTGGGTAAAATCCCTAGAGCCTCACTTGATGTTCTCACTGAGTTAGGCCTGTAATCAGGACGAACGATTTACCCATTTACCATCAACAAAATGTGGAGAAGTACTCACGTGCTGTATTCCCACGAAAAAAAACTTCTTGATAAAAGCCCAGACCAGCACTCCCCCAGACCAGCACTCCTCTAGGCGACAAAGAAATAAGATTGGAAAGCCATGATTTATCGATTATTATTATGTCTTGCTTCATTGACTTAAACCCGTTTCAACGATAAATTCCAGGCATGAATAGGACGATCTGACCTGTTTTATGGCCACACATGCTTGTCTTATTCTTAAAATTTGATACCGTTGATTTTCTATTCAACGTGAGATTGCGTCTGATGGCGTCTATCGCTCATGGAATTCAGAAATGATATCTCCTTTGGACGAGGCCGTACGCCATTCCGTCATGACCGGTGTACTGTGTTTCCTTCAAAGATTTTCTGTTTATATAATAATGTTAAAATTTATATCAAATATATAGGCGACGTTCGGCAAAACCGCCAATGAGTTGGTAAAAATCACTAACAACCCTTTCTCTCCACCAAATTCGATTAAATTAAAGAGCGCATTGGTTTAATAAAACAAAATTCAACGCAAAATCTGCGTGGACTATGTTTAAAATACTTAATGTGATTGGGATGGAAATAAATTGCATTATTACAAAACAAACAAGGTCATTTATTTAACAAAACAAAATTCAAGTGCGTTGATTATGTTTAAAAGACTTTGGGATTGAAATAGATTGCATTATTAAAAAACAAACAAGGACAGAACAAAATAGAGATAATTTATTTCTTTTCTAAATTAATTGAAATTTATCAGCATTTTGCCATGTACTGCAAAATGGCTAAATAACTAAATTTGTAGGTTACCGTGGCTAAATAACTAAATTTGTAGGTTACCGTAAGCAGGGAAACATAAATATGGCACCAACGAACCCTTTCGTGAAATTAGTTGTCACGCCCATGTTCTTTTGGCATTCAAAAATTTATTTGCAAGACAGGTGCCATGGTTTTGTGGTTTTATGCATAGTAAAATATAAAGAAACATTGTGGATTTGGCACATTCTTACAAGGGCATTTTTTTAATTCTTTGTTATGATATCGTTCGCACTAATTTATAATGTTTAATTATGTAATAGATAATTATTATAAGAGAAATGAAACTTATTTATCTGTATTGATGAGATTTCCACACAATTTGTTAGCTATGAGGGTGAGATGGTATAAGGAAAGGAAAGGGATAAATTCTTAATTTTGTATCATTTTCCACGACGCCATCAAGTTATATTTTGGGTTGTTTTATATCAATTACAATGGTTCATTATTATGTTTAAGATTCTTTTTATTTCATCTTATTTGTTTATAGTTTGGTTTTTAATTACATTTAACTTGTAAAACACAATAATACAATAACTTTCTAATTAAGTGAGTTGGATTGTTTAAATCAACAAACACAAATTGAAGCACTTAGAAATACTTAGAGTCTAAAATTCACAACAAACTATCATATAAACACATAGTCATGTAATTAAAATTGCATAGTAGTAACATGATTAAAACTTAACCCATGAACAATCATGATACATATTAACATGATATTTATAGTGGGAAAAAAAATCAAAGAGCTAGCACACTTTATGCTTTGCCCTGGTGAAATGACCTATTTGACAAAAACTTCATCAATTTAGGTAGGAAGTTTATCATTAAAAGTTAGAAGACATGACATGTTGAGTTGTTGCCTAGTGGTTTGGAACATTGTTGATACACTAGTAGCCTGAGTTGTAACATAAAATTCAATAATGTAATTTAACAAGCTATCCCCATGTGTTATATTTACATTGTTGTATTTCACTTAAACATGTTCCATGTACATTGTTAGGTGTACATCATTGACATTAATCAAAATAAAACAACAATAATGTCTATGATTATACCTAATGACATGTAATATGAATATTTGAAGACAATGAATCTATTTGACATAATAAAAGAATTCATTTTTAATATATCTAATATAAGCTAGCATGAATTTTTGAGTTATTGTCCCACGCATCATTCTTGTCCATATTCTTTGTAGCATATATTTGGTCCTCTTCAGTACTTGGCATGTATGGTGTATGCCATTAGGCATATCTCATTGATATTAGTAAAATATAAACAACAATAATATCCATGATATACACGTGTGGAAAAACACATTTTTCCATTATATTCATCCTTATAGTAAAATTGGGATATCCAACCTATTTTTATTTTAAATTTGAAGTCAATTTGACTAGAGAATCAAAAAAATTACATGTCTTGTACTTTCTTTCTCATACTCACTTTCCACTGAACCACAAATATAGACTTTACATGAGGCATAGGAAATCAAGTATGGATCTTATGGTTCAAAGATGAAATTTAGAAATAAGAATCAAACTAATTTTTATGGGACACATATGGTCCATGACAACTTTCATAAGAATCTTTACTGAAATTTGGAATAAGAATCCAACTAACTTTTATAGGGCACACATGGTCCAAGTCATGACAACTTACATAACAATTTCTTTAGAAATTTAAGAATAAGAATCCAATAATTTTCATCCAACTGACTTATTTTATAGGGTATACATGGTAAGTCATAACAACTTAAATAGTAATATTTTACCTATGAAAATAATAGAAACATATTTTGATATTTCCTTGTAATATAGGTGGTTTTAATGACTTAAACCATGGTTCAAAGGAAAAAAGAAAACTAAACCTTAGTTTTAAGGTTGGACAAGACTTCAAACCATATATTTTATAAAATGATATTTGATCTAAAAAAAAATATATTTGGAATTTACCCATAACAACAATGACCTTTTCATACCAAACCATAACTTACAAAAAAAAAAAATAGAGATTTAAGACTTGATCGTTGCTTTTAAATATCATGGGAAATGTATGGAATCCTAAACAATTACATATCCCTATTGTGCTATGGTGTTCCAAGACATGATTGGTAAAAAAAAGACTAAAGTATTATCCAATACTTTTGGTTTATAGGTAATGCAAAAAAAACTTGCAAAATGAATCTTCTACCTCTAAAAGGAATATGGGTCATGTTTAAAGGTTTGGGTGATAACAAGATATATGTCATATACTGTATATGGTTTGGACTTAAAGACTAAAAATTTAGGTTTCATGGGTCATATACCTGTAAATGGTTTGGAGTCAAGATTAAAAATTTAGGTCTTATAGGTTATTCATTAAGCTTTAAACCAATTTAAAAAACAATGCCCTATTTGATAGAGGAATATGGACCTATTTTTGAAGATTTTTAAAATAAGAATAGGTATTGTACCGATTGATAAAGAAATATGGACCTGGTTTTGAAGATTTTAAAAATAGAAATAAGTATTGTACCTTAAACCATAATTCTAGATAAGAAAAACAAGGTTTTGGGCCTTACCTAATGTTTTTAATTGAATTTTCTAACCTAATCCATCATTCAAAATAAAAAATTTAAAATTTAAATAAAATATTTTAGAAACCATCAACCATGGATACAACCATAAACCATGGTATAAAAGCTAAAACTAAATCTTGACTTGAAAGAAGAATATTAACCTACTGAACCAGATTTCTAATTTTAGAAGAGCAATGTGGACTATTTCGTACTTTACATGAAGACGAATAGTTAGAACACCAAATGACATTACAGAACAAAAGGTTGATGTTAATTTAGTTAAGTTTAGAAAATAAATAAATATTTTTCTCTCATGAAATGTGTAGCTTATTATGATATCCGCAGTTAGTATGAAGACAACTTAAAAACCAACTATTTGATTGGAATAAGATGAACCAGATTATTAGTTTTCTAGTCAAGATTCACAACAAAAAATCTAATATTGAAAATAATGTAAAGATGAGTTAGAGCGGTTATTTTCTTGTTCCCTTAAACTATTCAACTTGGTGGATGTCATTAAAATCAATCAATCAATTAATCTTGGACTCATTGGGCTATTAATAATGCAATTGATTTCACATAATCCACTCAAATTTTGCAATTTTTATTTCTTTTAAAATAAATAAGCCTTGTGTTCAGAACATTTAGGCACAAAACAAGGGTTGCTAGTTTTTATGAACTAATTCTTTGACAATTGTGCCATAAGACACCGATGTTCGATAGGAATTCTAATATTATAACTTAGACGTTGAAAATTTGTCTGTCCTTTGAAAATCTGTTCACGAGACACAGTCCACCAACCATGAATGGAATGGCGTACGGCCCCGTCCAATGGATGAAATATCATTTTAGCATGTGCAATGGAGAGATCAATTATAACAGATACTGCCATTTACTTCGAAAACACAAATTTCTATAGGTTAGTAGACCATTTCAAATTAATCGTTGAAGCAAACAAGAGATGATAATAATGAAAAAAGGGGGATTTTCCGATTTCATTCTAAGAGCACTGGCTGCTTCTCGTTCGTTGGCGGTTTTGGGCTTTATATTTGCAAGCTGCAACCTCCCTGTTAATGAAAATGGGGGGCATCAGGAGGATGGTATCCAAGCTATTATTACGACCGCATAAGTCGAATACGGGCTATATCTTGCTAAGGTACCAGCCTCAGACATTTCCTCAGCTTATCTGTGATGATTCTAATTCCGAGGAAGGTTTTGCCACTATTGAAGGATGCTTCTTTGTCGATGTAGGGAAGGAGAGAATACGATTTTATTTTCCCATCTCTTGTTTGAATCACCCGCTTATACGCACTCTGATGGAAAGATTGGTCGAGGAGTTTGGAATGGATCAGGGTGGGGTTATCACCATCCCTTGCAATGTGCGGAGCTTCCAACATATGTTATGGTTGGTTCGCAGTGATCTGTATCCATTTGATCAAACCATAGAGGATGTTATTCTGATCAGTCAATCTTATCTCATTGGAGAAGCAGAATCGCGTTGCTGATAGATGTCAGGATATATGAGTTCACAAGTTGTAATTATAGGGTTGAAATAAAATTCTGTTAGATCAAACATACACAGAGGAAGCTGATTATTGCCAGAAGAGTGGGAGGAATATTTATTCGTTAAAATATTGAGATAATCTTTTTGTATTATCATTTCACATTTGTTCGCATACAATTCTGGCCTCCATTTGTGCCTTCACTATTGTTGTTATCATTCTAAACTATGGTAGATGGTTAGATGAAGGATTTGTTCGTGTTATGTGAGGTAATTCCTTGATGATACAATAATGTGATATACTGGTTATTCTATTAACATGTAGTGTTAATTTTCAGTGTATATATCTCGTGAATACATGCGTAGATTTTAAGGGTTGACTCGAGCCTCGGGTTAAATTTTGTTTTTTAAGTAAATATTTTCAGCTATATTTGTCTGAAATTATTTGGTGAGTAATTATTGAATCTGTAAATTTATATAGTTATTTCTGTATAATTTAGATATTCAAAAGTTTTTTGTTTTTCAACATGTTAAATCCATTTTTACATTCAAAAATACAATATAAACAACAAAATATTGTAATTTCATACAAATTAAATTAAACTTAGAACAACTTTGACTGGATACCTTCACATAACAACTATATTTCATTTATGATACAACAATGTCACTATGATATATTGTTTAATTTATTACTTATTAGTATCGATTTTAATTTTCATATTGTATATATCTCTAGAATAGATCCATATATATATTTGAAGGGTGGAGTCAATAGCCTTACCATATGGGTGAGTGCAAATTAATGATGGTCTGTCATTACAAGTTAGTGGCAATGTAAACATAGAAAAACAACAAAATTTGTGAGGGATTATTCAAGGTACTTTTACAATGAATTTGAATATGGTGTAAAAAAATGAAATGTAGAAAATTGAATTAGTTTTTCCAATATACAACTTTTATTTATAGAAATTATGAATAACTATGTGAAATTTGAGTTTTTCTAACAATGGTATGTTATTTTTCCAGCAAAATATAAGGTGCAGGTGTTGAGTACCTTAACAATGGAATTTCCTTCCAAACTAGAACCTGTTTTTCTAGTGGGGTGTATTTTTTCAAAATTTATAATATTAATTTTGTATTTTTTTTAAATTATGGAACTCAATATATCCTTGAAATTACAAGGCCTTTCATTCTTGTAGGCTACTAGGGTCTTAACATTATAAAAAAAAAATTAATTAATTTAGATTGTAGAGCTTAAAACTCATTTGAAAAATGGTTAACCTAACTAAAAGTTATAGCAAAAATAAAAGAGGTATGTATTTTAGCATTTTAATATATGTCAAAACAAAAATAGATTAAAAATAATAAACAATATTAATTTTAATAGAAAACTATATATTTGGAATCTACATAGGTGAGTGTACTCTATCTATGTCTCTAGTTTCATCAACAGCATATTTGTGTAGCCTATAGAAAAATAACATCAAAAACAAAGATATAGAGAGGTATTCATAAAAATGGAGCTTCTTGTGTATCAAACCACTTAGAGAGATATAGAGAGGTATTCATAAAAATGGAGCTTCTTGTGTATTTGGAGACCAAACCACTCAGTTTGTCATCCTGAACCTAAATCCAAGGAAACCATCTCAGCAAAAATGTACGCTAGAGTTGTCACTCTCGCCCGAAAAAAATTGAAATGAAAATAACGCACGCACACTTTAGGAATGTGCACGTGTGCATTCCTAAAACATGTGCATGTTATTAAGAACATGAACACGCACACGTTATTGTTTAAACCAAATAAAAAACACACTCTCTATGTCCCCCCCTCTCTATTTATTTCTCCCTCTCTCTCTCACTCTGCCCCCAACTCTCTCTCTCTCT
>JZKD02S0329405.1:242708-286188 GCA_000966675.3 Picea glauca | reverse complement strand
CTAAAGAAGGTTCCCCAATTGTTTCACCAAGTGCCTTCATAGCATTTACCATTCCTTCTACTCTCAGAAAGTATTTTCCAACAGTTTCATCTTCTTTCATCTATATCTTTTCAAATTGTACTCTGTAGGTTTGAAGCTTGGCATCTTTCACCTTCTCATTACCTTCATAGTTGTTAATGAGTTTATCCCGCATTTCTTTAGCAGTTTGAAGATGCATCACCTTCACAAACTCGGCTTCTGCAAGTCCATTCAAGATAGCATTCATTCCCTTAGCATTAAAGATAAATTCTAACTTATCATCCTTGGAAGCTAGCACAACAGGATTTATGTATCCGGTCTCTAATACATCCCATACATCATCTCCTAAGGCCATTAGTTATGATCTCATTCTAACCTTCCAGAAGGCAAAATTCGTTCCATCAAATAGAGGAGGCCTAGTGACTGAAGTCCCTTCATGGATTTTCATGTTTAAGCTCTAGGATCTACCCTTAGATAAAAGGGGGATGACTCTGATACCAATTGTTGGACAACTGAGAGGGGGGGGGGTGAATCAGTTGTTACTGTGCTTAAACAATTATGCTTCTTTTAAAACTCTTTGCAGAAACACTAAATCATGATCACAATAATGTAGGGAAATAAAAAATGGCACTTTCAACATCAGTCACATATATGAGAAACACAGAGACAGATATTTCCCAAGGAAACCCATACAGGGTAAGAACCTCTTTTTCTTTATATGATAAGTAATAATTACATTCTTTATATTATCATACAAATGAGCACCAACTCATAATGAGGCTACAACCTCTGTTTTGCAGGCTGCAACTTGCTGAGAGCACCAACTCTCTATTTTCTCTAGCACCCACTAGAAGGAAGCACCAACTCCCTGGTTTCTCTAGCACCAACTAGAAGGAAGCAACAACTCCCTGGTTTCTTTAGCACCAACTAGAAGGAAGCACCAACTCCCTGAGTGTTTCTAGCACCAACTGGATGGAAGCACCAACTTCCAATCATACAGGCACCAACCTGTATAATAGAGAACAAGACTTCTTCCTTGCACCACCCTGCCACCCTGGTTTCTCTTGCTGCAACCAGATGGAAGCTACAACTACCTGTGTTCAAGCACCCACTTGAACTTCTGAGGACAACAGTCCTCCCGAGCACCTCCCAACCACCCTGAAATATAAATCTTTGCTACTAAAACTTATTACTGGTAATATGATGTTCAACAATGGCTTACCAGACTCATCACTATTCTGCTGCATTTCATTGCTCTGTCATCATCATTCCCTTTCTGCACACATGTCTTTGCGCTGCTTGTTCTTTTGATTTTTATTCTCTGTGCGCCATGTCCATTCACTCCACAGTTCCTCTTCTGTGTGATTCAACTGCTGCACTCTCCTCCTTCTTCACACATGAATTACCTTCACCAACAACAATCACAACAACCTCCAATAGAAACCACATCCTCATCTCTTCTCTATACCGTGTACTTATAGCTTCTGTGCACCTTGAGCATGTAATGTTCGCAATGCCTCTGCATGCTGACTTCGCGTTGTTATCCTCCACCTCTTGAGTGCTCTGTTTGATCATCATCGTGACTCTTTAGCTTCTCTGGTGGTTCGCCCCGCGTGTCCAGCATCACTGTATGTTATACTGAGATTCCTCAGCCTCTCTGGCAGTTTGAGACTCTTCGTCTTCTCTGTGATAGTCGAACTCACCTTCTCTGTCTCAGTTATAGGTCTCAATGCTCATCAGCTGTCAATTGCCTCCACGAACATCTTCATTCCTCTTAGAGACTCTTCACCTCCTATGTCAGTCATCCCGTAGTGTCTTCGAGTCCTCTGGCAGAACCCATCAGTGGTTTCTGGCAGTTATAGTCCATCGTGCATTAGTAGCCCTCCGATCTTGTTCAAATTCATCTGTGCCATTGGATATGCAGCGAGCAAATATGGACGACCAGAATATCTACTCCCAGATCTACGGTCGAGATTCAATTCCGGAGCCCCCTTGCCATTCTATCTTTAAGCGGAGGAGGGGGTCCAGAATTGGGTGCACATATCTCGAGCAGTCAAGATTAAAGCACCTAGATCAACAACGCTCAAGCGATTCTAGACCCCCCTTGCCTTTCTGTCTTTAATACGGGGGGGTCTGGAATGGTGGAGTATTGACGAAGGGCCCCACTCCTGTCGTGTCACCTTCTGTGTCGTTCTCCACCTAACCGTGTGATAAGGCTTGGCTCCTCCTTGTCTTCTGACATATGTCCATCTCTCGTTGATGTGACCAAGGTCTATGTCCATAGCCTTATGCATAAGGCACTTTCACAATTTCGCATATCGCAAAATCGACATTCTTTATGTCAATAATCTTTGTCATATCCAACTCTTGATCCCCGATGCCTCTTCATTGACTGGAATAAATGGTCCAGATCAAAGCTTGATCTGATGACTCAGATTACATCATGATTTCGCATATCACGATATTGGGATTCCTGATGTTAATGTTCTTTGAAAACTTCAACACTCGATCCTCGAAACTCCGACAAGGTGTCCATCTGCTGATGTCATACGAGGATTGACACATGTTGAATACTACCATGTGTCACTCTAATTTATGACTTACATGTGCCTAAAATGTTGAATCAGTCTGACACTTTCCATTACCTGATTGTGCTACGTGTCCCTAACTGACGTGGTCTGCTGTCATGGGTTGGGTCGACGGTCTAGATCACATCTTGATCTGACGGTTCAAGTTCAGTCGGGATTTCACACATCACGATTTCGGGGTTCCTGATGTCAATAAACTTTGACATGTCCAACTCTCGATCCCCGAAACTCTGACAAGGACTGGGATCAACGGTCCATATTTGTCCTTGATCCAACGATCAAGATTATATCGGGGTATCGCATATCACGATTTTGCGAGTCCTGTGGTTATTATTTTTTGACCTCTTCAACTCATGATCCTCGAAGCCCCGACAAGGAGTCGGATCAATGGTCCACATAACCCCTTGAGATGGATGGTCCTCCTGCTTTCAGGATTTTGTGAGCCCCTTTTCTCCTTGCACTTTAAACACCGTGAAGGCTTTCCTCAATCCAACGATGTTCGGATCCTACGCTCAGATCTAATGCCTGAGATCTATCCTCCTCTTCAGTGCGTGCACTTCTTGTCTTTATTCAGATCTGACGGCCCTCATACTGTCGGGAATTTTGGATGGGATCCAATGATCAACGATGCTTCTCCTCCAAGCTTACACATCCTTCTTACTTGGAATAATTTTGACTCGGTGCTAATTCCTCCTGAGCCTACTTTGTTCTTGTTTGTCTATCGATGCACACTCTGATCCTGCCATCTTCACTGTTGTACTTTCCAGCGTTTCCTTCGATCATTCGATATTCCTGGAATTATATTCTATTTTCCTGTTGATCATCAGTTTTGTACTCAAGCCATCATTACTGCTATACTTTCCATCAATGACAAGCTTACGCTTCCTGTAAAACATACCACACATCCTCTGCACTATCTCTTACATACTTTTGGTGCCGTCTGTTACATTCTTCCTATATTCATGCCATCTTCATTGTTGTACTTGCCATCAATGACAAGCATATGCTACCTGTTAAACATTTCCAACACACTTTCCTGGCAGACAATATTCACGAGGAGTTCTCAAATTTCACCTTAGAATGCATGTTCCAGTATTCCTCAATACTAGCCTACATGTTCACTTTCTTTCAAGCAGACAGGTTCTCCTTTTCAATGCAGAAAATGGACAAGGATGGGAGACTGCAGGTGATAACAGCTTGGACTTTACTACTCAGACAAAATTCAATAGAATTCAGTTTCAACTAGTTTATCGAGCAGTTCTGCCATCCAGTGGTGAGCATGCTTAGTGATAGACCTGAACCAAGAATAAATGAGGAGATTCAGAGGATTTTACGCCTCTCATATCTTGAAAAAAATGGATACTAGTATCTTTACCAAAACCACACCAAGATCAAAGTATATGGATGCGAGTTAGCTCCATACAAACTGTCCAAGTATCTTCCCGTGAGGATATTTTCCCTGGAGT
The DNA here is from genome assembly GCA_000966675.3 of Picea glauca. Taxonomy (NCBI): domain Eukaryota; kingdom Viridiplantae; phylum Streptophyta; class Pinopsida; order Pinales; family Pinaceae; genus Picea; species Picea glauca. The sequence continues at coordinate 282,116 of JZKD02S0329405.1, read as the reverse complement.
GCATAAGGAAAATGATTGACTTCAATGACATACATTTTGTGTCTCTAAAAAAGAAATAACAGCTCAGAATGAAAGGGTAGATAGGGTCTTTCATCTTCAATAGTCGAGGCGTCGGGGAGGAAGCAGACAGACTGTTGAAAGAAATAAATTTTTATGTTAGTTTCATATGGCAATATGATCCATGCAGGATAATTTCTGAGATGAGGATTAAAAATAAAAATGTCCCATATGTTCATACACCCAAGCCTGAGATAGAGAAGTTCATGAATCAAATAGAATGGGAGCCGAACACTCTGGTCGAGATAGAACAAAAAGACCCTTCGGTCATCATCTCATAGACTACTACACCAGAGGTTCCCAAGGAGAAAAGACCAAGGAAGGATACTTCACGTTCCATCACCGAAGTCTCGGCTGAAGATTTCCAATTACACACCAAAAGGCAAAAATCCAGTCATACACCTGACACGGCTGGTGAAAAGGAAATCCAATCCACTACAACTATGAAAGATGATCGATCACTTCTCAGCACAAGAAACAAACAGATCATGTCTATAGTTTCATCCAAGAAGCCTATGGATACTCCACTAGTTGACCAGCCAAGCAAAGTAGGACCAAAGTTGAGTGTTTTTGAGAAGTATGACCTAATCAAAAAGAAAAATAAGATGCTGACCAATAGTACTTATGCTCAATTTTGGAAACAGACATCAATGACACAACACAAATTGTTGTTTGCATTCGATACAGAGAAGGGTAGAATGCACATGGATTCTTTGTAGGCACAAGTGTCGGACCCAAAAGCCATCACTGATTACAAAAGAGAAACATTCGAGTTTCATACTAGAGATGTGCATCCCGCTGATCAGGTGGATCTGCACAAGAAAACTGGAGAAATGGTTTTTTCCACGTTGGAAAATGCTTCTACTACGGCTGCTAAATTACAGGTATCTCTGAGCAATGTTCAGACACAGCTGGAATTAGAAAAGATATCATCCTTTGCAAAAGATAATAGAATTAAGACATTGGAAGAATTGGTCCTCAAGATCGGGTATGACCCCTCAAATGTGAAAGAAGTTGAGGAGATTTTAAAAATGAAAAATGTCGATATAGCATCTATGAGGAAACAGTTGAAAATGCCACCAACGGAAGATGCACATGCAAAGGAGATAGCTAATATAGAAGGGGAAAAGGATGAGATGCTCAGGTTGATTATGGAGCAAAATGCACAATTAAAAGAAATGGAAGAAGAACTGGAAAGGTTAGTGAAAAAGAAGGAACAATCAAATCCCATGGAATTCATTCCATTGAGCGTAGTTCCACTCAAAGGAGTAAGCACAACATCTACAACATAAATTCCCTCAACAACTCTACTGACAACTCTGGATAAGACAGTAGAACTGGAAAAATCCATGGAAGAGATGAATTTGCAGGAGACAGAGATTAGCAGACTTAAAAATGAGGTTGAGAACCTTCAGAAACTCAAGTCTTCTTACCAAACTAGATACTCCAAGGAGAAACAAACATCAGACAAGATCAAACAGGAATTGCAACAGCTTCAAAAGCAAACAGTGGCAGGAAAAACACTTGCTGAGGTCAAGGAAAGTGTCTGAATGGATATCACCAAGTCCGTAAATGAAATTTTTCCTATGGTACAAATCATGTTCAAGCAAAATGAACTAGTGCAAAGAAGCAAGGAGGATATTGAGAAAATAAGAGTAGAACTGGGAGAGATGCCCACAGAAGCCACTGAGATCATTAAATTCCTAAATTCAAAAACCAGAGAAGAGTTAGAGGATTTGAAAATTGAATATAGGACAAAAAATATCCTCGAGGTCAAGAGGGTCCTGACCAAAAGAGGACTGATGCTATAGCTGGAGGAGAAAGTCCAGACTATAGACATAGGAGTACAAAGATTTTTCAACAAAATTAAATCTCTACAGAACAAAGGACTCCATGGCTTAAGGGTTATAAATGACAAGTTGATGACACTGTCTGATTATAAAAAGAAATTAGCCACCGTGGCTAAAGATAGTTCAAAATTCTCAGGAATACAGGGAAGTATCACAGGAAAGGCATTCTTAGAAGCTTTATAGCCAGACATCAGCATACAACACGAGATCCGGTACATTTTCATCGTCAATCCAACTTTTTCCATGTATACAGAGATGGATGAAATATATCGAAGACTACTCAAAGTCGTTGTTCCCAGTCACCTTCGATGGGAAGAGATATGCAATTTGATCGAGTAAGAGCTGAGGTGTCCAAGCCCAGTCAACAATCCAATCAGGCGAAGTCATGCAGAGGACTCACCAACAGTTTACCCTAGAAATCAGCATGAAGATTTCAACACATCATCAAACAGTTCCTAAATTTTTGTATCTTGTTGAGTCAGTTAGCTAAATTTAGAACTCCACGTCCTGATCTTTAATGACAGGTTTGTATGTAATTTTTGATTATAAATACTTCAAACTTTGAAGTACCGAGGGTTGATATTTACGCCCTCTAAGCCAAAAAGACTGTAATTTTTATCAAGAGATCTTCTAGTAATACAAAGGGATGTTTCACAGGATTCTCACGTGTTATTCATTGGTGATGTTATTCTTTTCTATGTTAAATGTTTTTCTCCCTTAGTTGTCATATTGTTTTCTAATCTAATCTTTTAAAAGTAGCGAATGTTGCAGGATTTATCTTTGTATACCCTATTCCTAGCTTTGAAATATCTAAATGTTTATCTTTCTGATATTACAGTGAAGAAATCCTTAAATGTTTCTTTACTTTAATTGATATTCTCATCTTTTCTACTATTCATCATTTTATTGCTAAAGAATCCAATGAATGCATTATCTTTCCCTGTGAAAAGAATCTTTTAATTTCTGTTTAGACCTCTATCCTTATAATACAGACCCCATGGCCCAATGGAGGTGTAAAACCCTTTTCAACCAACTTAACAAAAACAAAAACAAACCATTCAATCTTATTTTATTTAAATAGCCTAATATCTCAAAGTTAAAACATAGCTAAATCATACAGAGAGATCCCTCTCTGAAGCTAGTAGGGCTAGACTCCATTTTCGAAGTGGTTGGATAAAGTTACCTCTTGTAAATTTCTTCTACTCTGACAACCTCTGGGAATTTACAGAGCATTAACACGTAGTGCAGTAGAGAATTCGGTAGAATAAATCTTGAATAATATAGAGAGACCCCTCTCTGAAGCTGGTAGGGCTAGATTCCATTTTCGAAGTGGTTGGATAAAGTTACCTCTTGTAAATTTCTTCTACTCTGACAACCTATGGGAATTTATAGAGCATTAACACGTAGTGCAGCAAATAATTCGGTATAATAAATCTTGATCAACCTTATGGTTGAGAAGTTTATGTCTGTAGGTATACAGGCCTCATAGATGGGAGGATTGCAAGCATCCCCCTTGACTGGACGTCAATCTGGGTCATCCCGAACTGCGACAGTGAAGAGAAGCAAGCACCATGATGATCTGGAGAATGCAGAGAAGATCTCGTCTGTCTTACCTGACTATATCCCAAGATTGGCTGGCAAGGTTAGTCGTGATAGAGTCCTAAGGGATTTTGAGTACACACTCATTACGTCATACCTCCCAAAATGGATACGCGCAGTAGGACTGTGGTTGGGACTTATCCCAGCTCTTAAGATAAGTGATTTCAACCACGATGATAGGAATATTTATGTGATGCTCGCACCACATCACTATCTGACAGAGATGATTTGGAAGAAGCCTAAGATATTCCCCCATCCATGGATCAAGTATATCGCGAGGTCAGTCATCTTGAATGTCATGAATATTCCCCACTTTGGCCGACATCAAGAGGCTAACGTGTGCATTAAAATCCTCCTGTCGTGCCTCCATGGAGGGTACCTATGGTTGGATAGGCGCATCATTGTGGATATGGCGTTGATCCACCTCATTACTGGACTAAGCATGCAGGGACCATACCCTCATAAATTCTACCCTCGGAAGACATATGATCTCTCCTTGGTGCAATGAATAAAAGAAGCATATGACGATGCAGAGAAAGGGAAGTGTAGCTACAAGTTAGCCTCCATCCAAGATGGTGCAGTGCGCCTAGCTTATAAGTTGATCACTGGCATGCTCGTCAGAAAGAAAAAGCTGACATAAGTCACAGGATTCGTAGTCAACCTTGCAGGGAAGTGCGTTGAAGGGATGTAGATGAACTGGGTGAGCTATCTTGTCAATGAGTTGGAGAAGGACCGTCGCGAAGCATAGGACCAAGGCTACGAGTTCCACTTTAGGTGTTTGTTGATTCTTATAGAATTTTTTGCTTGGGATATTGCAAAGGGAGCGACATTCCCTAAAGTCGCGCCATCAGAACCACTGGCCATGAGGTTCACTACTTTGTGGTACTCAAGCGACATGAAGCAAATCAAGAGATTATGTATGAAAAAATCGAGTTGCAGCTGAAGAGATTACAACAAGATCTCCATTCGAGTCGCGCAGTGTCCATTGTGCCACCTTCAACGGAGAATGTAGAATTGGTGGATGAGCCCACCCAACTATGTAGACTAGCAGATACAATAGAGAATCAACTTCATCGAGTCCAAGAAGAAAAGGAGAAGGCCACAGAGGCCTTGAGGCAAGAAAAGGAGGAGGCATTACAAAAATTTCAGGTTGCGCAGAAAGAAAAAGATGAACTTTGGGTGAAGTTCGAAGTGGACAAAGAGAAAATCCAGAAACAAAAAGATCAGCTGCTCGCGGAGCAGATTGGGATTAGAGAGGCATTGAATAGAGAACTTCCCTCTATTCTAGGTTTGGAACATATGGGAGAAGAGACAACTGAGAGCCAAGTAGGGAAGCTCGTTGAGGCCATTTAGTAGCTCCAAGAAAGAGTAGTAGAGATATAACTTCAAGCAGTGCCTAGCACTCCACAGGAAGTATGAGATCAAAGGGAAGAGATTGCCAGGAGTGTAGTAGAAAAAATCAGGGCATTGGCCGCAGAATGCAAGCATCTTAGTGATCAAAGTGTGCAGACCTATGAGCACCTTGCATAAGACATGGAGTAGAGGATATTAGAGGCATATCTCCAAGAGGCAAATTAGTAGGCATCGACTGTGAAAGCACATTTGTTTTCCCTTGGCTATGGAAGGAAAAGGAGAACAAGGAAAAAAAGGTAAAAAGTGAACTTCCCAGGAGACACAGTGACTATCACTGGGTCGAAGTGAGAAAAAGAGTAGAAAATATGGAGTGAAGTGCAGAAAATCAAGTTGTTATAACCCTAAATTACACCACACATGCTTACCTGGCATAAGGCCAACTCATATCCCTTTATTGCCAAAACATCTGTTGAAAAACCTCTTTGAAAATTCTCTTGGGTCAAGGTAAACGCGCCCTAACCCACTACTGCATGTGGGTGAACGCTAGCAGGCATACTAGAGTCCACGTTTACCTAAAAAAACACAAAAATAGAAAAGTTACCGACAGGACAAAAAGATATGGGTCAGTTAACTAAAACTCCTGGCCATGCATGGCCAAGAGTTCGTCCAAAACCCTAGCTCCTTCTAGCCTATAAAAGAAGGGGTAGGGGTACCATTTGGAGGAGGAAAATAATAGCGAAGAAACTCTGCCCATTTTCCGAATCCAGTTGTCCCAACCCTTTAGCCTTTCCTCAAGCCTAAGGAGAATTAATGCAAAGCAGTTGGAGGACAAAGAAGAGGAGGAGCCCAGGATCAGGATCAAGGAGCGGTGGNNNGTCTCGACTTTGATTGTAAGTTGATTCATTTTGAAAATAATAAAAGAATACTTTTCCCATCCCAATGCATGATTTATCTATGATTTGTGTAATTCATGCTTAATTTCTAACCCTCAAGTAGAAAAGTAGCATGCATGCGTAGTGTTTTGTCTTGATTGTAGGTTAACTTTGGAAGGAGTAGCGCAAGTAAGCGGGCAAAGCACAATGGAGGATGTACACCAAACATCAGTAAAAAAGGTTAGTAGTTCCTTTCCATGCATGTATGTGAAAGAGGGGTTTTAAGTTTTGGGTGGTAGGTTAAAAGTGATTTCTTTACGGTCATAATCTGCATGCAAGTCAGACCCTAGTTTGCTAGTCCGTAGGGTATTTTTCCCAATAACACAAGTCATTGGATGTGGAGATTGAGGATGATAGATTAACAAGAAAGATGGACCTAGGATGACTCAAGAAGTGGAAAAATCCACCACTGGATGCTTTGGAGGACCGCACGACAAGGAACGAAAGATAGACTGGCGAAGTTTGGAAAAAGAGGATCAAGTTGAACTAGGGTTTTAGACACCTAGGGTTTTGGTAATTAGGGTTTTGACACCTAGGTTTTGGCCTAAGGCTGTCGGTAAGGAACCATAATGTATAAATAGAGGTCGAGAGGACCTAGGTCGGGTCAGTACTAGAGGAAGGTATGCTATTGTTATATGATTTAGCTCTATTACTATGGTGAGAGGTCATTGTATTGAGAGAGAGAAGTGTTGAAGCCTTATGGTATTGTAAGATATTCAGCTGGGTGCGAAGATCAGATCTTGCAGCTGAGTGCGTAAGAGGGGGGAGAGAAAGACAAAAGGAGAGAGAGGATTTGTTTGCCAAGAGTGCAGATCAGAACTGTAAGCTTTATCTTAATATACTATAAGAATAGTTTTGTGGACATATCCCTAGAGAGAGGGTAAACCACGTATATTTTGTGTTGTGTGAATGATTAATGCCTTGATTGATGTCATTATTATATTGTTATTTACATTACTATGTTAGATCAAGATCTATAGTTGCGCAGAGTATATTTTGTTGGCAAATAATATATGAATACTGTGGTTGTTGTTATATGAGATCCCCTTGATATTCCCCTGGTTGTAGACATCTATGTCCTGCAACCCCAACATCATTGCTTCAGGTGAGACTGCATCTGCTTCACAGGTGTTTACTAAAGGTCTAGCAGCTAGGGCTTGTTGGTGCGATCTTGAGTGTTGAACCCTGGGTCTGCCCCTGTGCCAACAAATGGTTCTGTTGCTAATACACAAATCTTTTTAAAGGAATGTCAAGGTGGTTCCCATTGAGGAAAGAGATTCATAAGTGGATAGAGGATCAAGAGAAGGACTTTGCTGAAGCCCAGAACAAGAACCCTAAACTGAGTACTGAAGATGGGCTACAAAGATACATCTTCACCAACATTCACAAGATCTTGTTTGGAGGAATCCATCAAGAGCTGCATGGGTGGTTGGATAGGTTAGATGACACACAATTTGAGATCAGATCTAGACCTCCTATGGTTTGGACACCGACGTTGATCCAGAGGGTCAAGAGATCTGACAACGTAGTATCTAGAGTAGTAGATCATTGGTTTGATAGTACCATTGGAGGGTATATCACCGAGTTTTTTGTTGACAGAACATAATCGTATAGCTAAGCTAAGAGATACTTTTTCAAAGGACCGAAAGGAAAATTTTTTCACTTTCTGAAGCTAAGAATCAAGATTCTCTTGCATGAAAATCACATCTTGAAGATATAGTAGATTGGTCGAACCAGAAAATGCTAATGTTCAAAATCTCAGACAACAACAATGACACAAAAGAAGGGCATACATGCAGTGGAAAAGTATTTTGAGGGGTTCACCTTAAGAACTTGTTTAATAAAAAATACGGAGAAGAGGGTTTTTATAGAAAAATAGAGGTATATCTAACCGAAGAAGAGCATCCAGAGCCCACCAGAACAAAAGAAGGGGAAGCTGAAGAACTGCACCAAAGCGAGCCAGAAAAATCAGGAATTGCGTGGACTACTGAAGTAAGTAACATTAATCCTCTTGTTGTCCCAACAGTACTTAGCAGTCAGAATATTCAGAACCCCCATAATCTTCAGAATACTGTTACTAGTAGCTCAACATCTACTCAGACAAGAAGCCTAGTCATCTCTATGGAAGACGAAATGAGACTCCCTATCTTTAGAGGAGATGGATCTGAAGATCTAGATTAGCATTGGTTTTTGTGTGAAGTCGTATGGAACATTAAAAGTATCATCAATGAAGCAATCAAGAGAACCTAGTTTAGCACTACGCTAAGGGATCATGCACTAAGCTGGTACATGAAACTAGTCCAAGGACTGGCACAGCCTAAGCCCCTGACTAAGATCAAGAATGTGTTGATTGCAGAGTTTAAGAAACCTAATTCGGAGTCACAATGTATTATAGAACTAAAAGAGATTAAACAAAGGGTAGCAGAACCTGTTTGGGAGCTCGACCAGAGATTCAAGACCCTGACAGGCCGATTAACTTTTTAAATACCCAATGAATAGAACAAAGAATGGTTCATCGTTGCATTGTTACCACACATAAGAGTTCCTCTGATGTAGCAGAAGATTACATCACAGGCAGAAGCTTTGGATATCTCCATAAATCTTGAATCGGCACCGATGGGAGAATCTAGCTTAGGCATTAGCCAGATCATGAGCTAGCTAACTAGTTTGTCTTTACAGGTCGAGGATATGAAGAAGGATAAGGGAAAAGACAAAAGGGAAGATATCTAGTGTGTAATATGCAGATCAGAAGGCCATGATAAGGAACACTATCCCTTATTTCATGAGTACTTGGCCTCAGGGGCGCTGAGCCCCTTGAAACAAGTTAACCTACCCTGGTGCGATGTATGCAGAAATAGGCATCACCCAGGTGAGTGCTACTACATGTAGAAGTATATTCAGACACCCACAAACTTATATTGTACATTATACAAATTAGTGGGGCACAATGATCGATATTGTAGAGCTTATGATATCATGCATGAAAGGTCGAGAGACATATACAAGATTCAAGGTGAAGTACAACAAGAAGGAAATACTCCGCAGTACAACCCTACGGAGAGAGGAAACTTCAATTCTCGTGGTGGGTATAGAGGATGAGGATGAGGAGGAGGTATGAGCTGAGGCTGAGGACAAATAATCTATTACAACTGCGTGCAGCTAGGACATTTGGCAAGGGATTGTCAGAATCCTTGTATAACCTGTAGTTACTGTAACTCATTCGAGCATGTCATAGAGGAATGCCCTGTGTTGATGACTAAACTTCAGGAGAAACAAGGACCTTAGCAGAAACCACAAGTACAACTAATATATGATGAACCTCATAGATAAGACCATAGAGTTGTTGTTATAACTTGAGGAGGCGCTGCTACAGGAGAAGACAGAGCAGCCCAAGGAAAGATTGAAACTGACCATGAAGTCAGAAAAGCTAGAGAAAAGACTCTGATGTTTGATGCTCAGAAAGAAAGAGAGATATTTGGGGAGGAAAGAAAAGTGTTCAGAAGAGTTCAAGGATCTTCATCAAAGAAATAACCAGAGATAAAATAATATGGCATGCCTCAGGCATTTGATCCATCTACATCACTAACAGAAGGGAAAGAGGTATGCAAACTCAAGGAATTTTTGTACACTTGTGTTAAGTTAATTCAAGATAAAGCCGTCGTACAAGAATTGCAGTATTTAATCAAGCAGTATGAGCTAGGAAATATAGACCCCTTACTAAATAAGGTAGTGTACCAAATTGGAAAAAGGAGAAGGACAAATAAATAATTACACTTGAATGCTCAGATAGGAGAGTATGAGATAGACTATGTGGTCCTCGAATTAGGGTCGGAGGTCAACGTCATGACCAAGCAGACTTGGGAACTGATGGGAAAAATGAAGCTGATATATTCCCTTATCATGCTTCACATGGCTAATCAGCAATCCTTCATCCCATTTGGACGATTAGAGCATTTCCTAGTGGACATCGATGGAGTAAGAACCTTTGCAGATTTTGAGGTAATTGAAATTGTTGATGATAGTTTCCCTTACCCAGGATTGTTCGGAATTGATTGGGACTTTGACAATTCTATTGTTTTTGATCTAAATAAAATACACATGACATTTGAGAAATTTGGTCTTAGGGTCATTGCACCTTTATATCTAGATGAGGGTCCCCGATATACAGAGACTATCAGAGAACAAGACCATGCATTTGAACTGGAAAACATCTACAAATTAACAGCAAGACAGTAGGATTATATCCACCCTACAGCTGATAGAAATCTAAGTTGGTGAAATGACAACACATGTTCATCTTAATCTGAAGAAGCGTTGGAGAACTGACAAAACCAGATGTACGAAGTATCTACAATAAGATGTGCTAGGCTAACCAGAGAAGTTCGTTGGATTGGAACAACAGTGAGTAATCTACACACATTTGATGGGTTGAACCCTTTAGAGAACTTCTTATCAGAACTTGAGAAAAGTGTACCAACACAACAAAGGTTGTTGGCAATGGATGAGGCCATGAAGGCCACGCCAACAATATGGTGGGGAACACACAAGGGAAACATCACAGACTGGACACAATGTCGAACTTTGATGACAACACAGTTTTCATCACAAGTAGGAAGCTGCGAAGTAAGATACAAAGGTCGAAGCTTCCCAAAGGACCACGTACGCAGCTATGAAGAGGCCTAGAGTGATGTTCCTCGAGAACAATGGGTAGACAGATTCATCAATACGCTGGATACCACCCCGATCAACTGGTACCTTCAAGCAGAATTGTGCCTCGTCTCTTCAGAATGGGAAGGTATGATCCATAATTTTATAACCACCTTTTTATTTGAAAGTGAATTCCCTTCAGTAGATCAAGCACTACATATGGTGAGACAAAAAGTATTTAAGGAGGCATCTAGTCTCCCTTTAGAGCAAGAAGAGGATGAATGGATTGTGCCCCTCCAGAAACTGCATATCTGCTACAACATTAATGCCGATAAAGATGATGACCCAAGGAAGGTGAATATCGCAGAAACAGAAGGCTAGAGAGATGTGGAAGGACCAGGAGTTGAACTGCTATTCATTGGATGACCAATAAATATAAATAAAGTCAACATTGGGATAGAGGAGACACCCAAGCTTGCAAATGTCGGAGATTACTGGGACGCTGCTACCATTGACAAAATCACAAAATTATTGCACGAGTATCAGGACTTGTTCCCAACCAAGTTCACCAATATGAAGGGTATCAAAGGAGCTATGTGAGAGATGAGAATACCTTTGAAACCAGATGAAAATCTAGTCAAGAAAATACCCTACAGACTGAACCCAAAATACAAGGAAAAAGTAAAGATTGAGCTCGACAGAATGTTGGAAGCAGGGATTATTGAACCTGTTGAGGAGTCAGAGTGGATTAGCCCCATGGTAGTGCAAGATAAGAAGACAGGTGAGATCAGTATTTGTGTAGTTCTCAGGAAGCTAAATAATGCTTGTCTACATGATCCTTTCCCTACACCATTCACAGACAAAGTGTTGGATAACGTGGGAGGCCAAGAAGTATACTCTTTTACAGATGGATTTTTAGGATACCATCATATCCACATCGCCAAGGAGGACCTCCATAATACTACATTTTCTATAGAGTGGGGATCCTACCAATATATAGTAATACCATTTGGATTGAAGAATGCCCCAGCCATCTTTTCCAGGGTGGTGGTCGAAGCATTCAAAGAATTTTTGCATAAATGTTTAGAAGCATACTTTGATGACTGGATTGTTTTTAGTTTGTTGAAAAATCATATTGAATGTCTAAGGCTAATGCTAGATAAATGCAGGCAGTGTAAAATTGATTATAATTTGAAGAAGTGCATCTTCTTCTCACCATTTGGATTATTATTAGGAAATATTGTATGCAATAAAGGATTGTTGGTGGATCCATCCAAGTATGAAATTATAGTTGATTTTCCACCACCTACTTCAGTCAAAAAAATGTGCACTGCGCTAGGACATACTAACTATTACATGAAATTTATCAAAGGATATGCTCAGATTACTGTGCCAATGGAGAAATTATTAAAGAAATACTGTCAGTTTGGTTGGATAGAAGAATGCCAGCAGAGCTTCGACACACTGAAACAAAAGATGGTAATTGCGCCTATTCTAGTATTTCCGAACTGGAGCAAGGAATTTCATGTGCATGTTGATGCATCCTCCATTGCATTAGGAGCAGTATCGGCACAACCTAGAGAAGGGGACATTGATCATCCATTGGCATTTTCCAGCAAGAAGCTGTCCATAGTTGAAGTTAATTACACCACTACAGAGAGAGAGGGACTAGCCATGGTGTATGCATTGCAGAAATTCCGCCACTACTTGTTGGGAGGACACTTTAAAATGTTTACTGATCACTCTGGACTGAAGTACCTAGTCAAAAATATAGTGTTGGGGGGGGGAATATGTAGATGGCTTCTTTTGTTTCAGGAGTATGATTTTGAGATCATAGTTAAGCCAGGAAAAATGAACAAAGGCCTAGACCACCTGTCGAGGCTGGAACATGGCAAAGAACTTACCAGTCTGGAGGATGCATTACCAGATTCACAACTGCTCACCATTATAAATATTGATGACCACTTCAAAGACATAGTCCAGTTCCTATCAACACGAATGGCTCTGAGTGAGTATACAATCTCCCAGAAAAATAGCTAGTGGTGCGCACTGTAGATTTTTCACTGATAGTTGGTCAACTATATAAAATAGGACCTAATGAGATACTAAGAAGATGCATTATGGAAACAGAGAACTTGATGATCCTCGTAGAAGGTCATGAAGGCATCGTAGGTGAACATTACGTAGGGAAAGCAACTGGGAAAAAGGTTATGCGAGCTAGCCTTTGGTGGCCTACGTTACACAAGGATTCTAAACAATATACCAGAGCATGCGATGTATGCTAGTGAGTTAGAAATCCATCCCGACAAGATGATATGCCATTAGCACTGCAGATGACCCTGCAGACATTTGAAAAATGGGCCATTGATTTCGTGGGACCTATAAACCCACTAGGAAAGTGCTAAGGAGCAAGGTATATTATCACTACGACAAAATAGATGGGCTGAAGCATGAGCAATCAAAGACTGTAGTGCAGCTATAGTTGCGCATTTTATATATGATGACATAATAACCAGGTTTGGATGCCCTGAGGTCCTTATGAGTGATCAAGGTACACACTTCATCAATAAGACAGTTGAAGCCCTGACTGGAGAATTTGCATCCCATCATCAAAAGAGTACACCTTATCATCCACAAGAAAACGGAATGGTTGAAGCCTTCAATAAGATCTTGGAGACAACATTGACAAAGATTTGTTGCATGAACATGGATGACTAGGATTTAAGAGTACCAACAATACTCTGGGCTTATAGAACCACTTGTAAGAAATTAACAATGCATACCCCTTTCAAGTTGTTTTATGGTCTTGAAGTTGTTGTCTCGATGGAGTACCTGGTACCGAGCTTAACAATTGTTGCATTTACACACATGGATGATATTGACATTGTTCATGAGAGGCTAGCATAGTTAGTTGAACTAGAAGAAGACAAATGCATTGCAGGCTTCCATCAACAAGTTTAGAAGGAAAAAGAAAAGGCCTACCACGACAGGCATATCAAGAAAAAGATATTCAGGAAAGGTGATTTAGTACTAGTATACGATAGTAAGTTTATTAAACACCTTGGAAAGTTCAGAACACATTGGCTTGGACCATATGATATTGCCTACATCATAGAAGGAGGAGTTACGCAGATGAAGACGTTGAATGGAGAATGGAAAGAAGGATTGGTGAATGGGAGTCGACTGAAGTTGTACTATGATAACCAACTGCCTCACCACTCCAAGTAAAGGGATGAGGAAAAGGGTTTAGGTACTAGGTGCAGTTGAAACTAGGTACCAAACACAGAAAAGACAGTCTGCACAAGGACGGTAAGGAAGCATAAAACAAAAATCAAAGGCTGCACTGGGCAGTCTAAAGTTGAAGTCAAACAAAAGGAGCAAATATGAAGTGCCTCGAGACAAGTTATGGGTGAGTGTTGGGGGCCTGTTGGCCCTTGGATATGGAAGGAAAAGGAGAACAAGGAAGAAAAGGTAAAAAGTGAACTTCCCAAGAGACACAGTGACTGTCACTGGGTCGAAGTGAGGAAAAGAGTAGAAAATATGGAGTGAAGTGCGGAAAAGAAAGACGTTGGATGAGGATATCGAGGATGACATATAAACAAGGAAGATGGACCCAGGATGACTCAATAAGTGGAAAAATCCACCACTGGATACTTTGGAGCACCGCACGAGAAGGAAGGAAATATAGGCTGATGAAGTCCGGAAAAAGAGGATCAAGTTGACCTAGGGTTTTAGACACCCAGGGTTTTGGTAATTAGGGTTTTGACACCTAGGTTTCAGCCTAAGGTTGTCGGTAAGGAACTATAATGTATAAATAGAGGTCAAGAGGACCCAGGTCGGGTTGGTACTAGAGGAGGGTATGCTATTGTTATTTGATTTAGCTCTATTACTATGGTGAGAGGTCATTGTATTGAGAGAGACAAGTGTTGAAGCCTTCTGGTATTGTAAGATCTTTAGCTGGGCATGAAGATCAGATCCTACAGTAGAGTGCGCAGGAGGGGGGAGAGAAAGACAGAAGGAGATAGAGGATCTGTTGGCCAAAAGTGCAAATCAAAACTATAAGCTTTATCTTAATATACTATAAGCATAGTTTTGTGGACATAGCCCTAGAGAGAGGGTGAAGCACATATGTTTTGTGTTGTGTGAATGATTAATGCTTTGATCGTTGTCATTATTATATTGTTATTTGAATTACTGTGTCAGATCAAGATCTATAGCTGCGTAGAGTAGATTTTGTTGGTAAATAATATATGAATACTGTGATTATTGTTATACGAGATCCACTTGATATTCCAATGGTTGTAGACATCTCTATCCTACAACCCCCACATCATTGCTTCGGGTGAGACTGCATCTTCTTCACAGGTGTTTCCGAAAGGGCCAGTAGCTAGGGCTTGTTATTGTGATCTTGAGTGTTGAACCCTGGGTCTGCCCTTGTGCCAACAACATTTGAAAGTTGTTACGGCAGTAGAGAAGATGAAGAGATCACATGAGTAGTGCCTAGTTCAACAGTAGGTCACTGCCATCCAGAGTCGAGTTATGGAGGTGTCCAGAGACTCTAGTTGGTCCAGGATGAAACCTGCACACTTTTTGAAGAGATCGAGGGACAAGGATCATAGATGGAACAGGTGGTCACAATAGTAGAACAACGCCTAGAAGGGCTTGTCACTGAGCAAGTAATCCAGGCGTTCACCAAGAAGGAGACTCTGGTGAAGCGTCAAGTCGAGGCAGCTCGAGCTAAGGTCGAGGCCTTCATAGTAGTGTTGCCCAGATCAGAGTGACTCGAGACGATTCACAGGTGAGTGTTAGGGGCCTATTGACCCTAGACCAAGTGTTGAGAGAACCTTGGTCGTGTTTGACCATTTTTGGGACTTCGACAGGCTGGTCGAAGACGAAGCTCTCAGGTGAAGCGGAGATCGCAAGATTTCACCCTTTTTGTGGGATTTTTGGGGATTTTAGGTTTTATGTAACGAGTATGGGATGTAGGCCCAGTTTATGCCTCTTTTGTAATGCATAAATAAGTATCTAGGTAATTTAAGAAAAGGTCAGAGTGTTAACTTCTAGTGTTGGCTATGTGTAAAGAAGTGTGAGAGTAGTGGAATCTATGTGATTGTACTTCTGATCGGCTTTGTGCAAGAACCTTTGAGGGTTGCTAAGTGAGAATATTTATGAATGGTTTGTAAATAATGTATGTGAGACTTGTGATCTAAGTGCAAGTGGTTGTAGTTGACTTTGTGCCTTGATCTGATTCGGGGAAGGAGGATCTGGTGAGGTGCACACAGATCTCTTGTTCTTTGTGGAGTAGGATCTATGGCTTGGTGCATGTAAGAAGATATGAAGAAGATAATAAATAAGAAGAAGAGTCGGTGGACGTAGTCCCACACTGGGGTGAACCACGTATATCCTGTGTTGATGTGCTTTGTGCAATGATTTTCATGGTGTTTATGCTTATGTTTTCTCAATGCACTATTCTTGATGTATGATAGATAGATCTATGATTGCTTAGTTATTTATGATGTGAATGAATGTTAGATCTGAACTTATGCTAAGTGCTTAGAGTTGTTGATTTGTTTATTACAACGTTGTTCTGTATTTATTGTTAATTTGTGAAGTGAATAAGAATCATAAATTAATGCATACTATTGGCTAAGCGCTTTGTTGAAGTGTGTAATCACAGATTTGTGTCCTAGCTAGCTTGTAGATACTTGAGTCCTACAACCCCCCTGCCTCTACCTCGGGTAAGACTTTGTTGTCCCTCGACCAAGTTTTGGGAGAACGTTGGTCATATTTCACCATTTTGGGGACTTTGACAGGCTCGTCGAAGACGAACACCCAGGCGAAGCAGAGATCGCAGGATCTCTCCCTTTTTATGGGATTTTTGGGTTTTAGGGCTTATGTAACGGGTATGGGATGTCGGCCCATGGGTTTTTCCCATGTTTAGGCCCTTTGGTAATGTATAAATAAGTAGCTAGGCAATGTAATAAGAGAGACCTAGGAGGCCAATGGCTTAGTGATAATGTTAGCTATGTGCAAGAAGATGTGTTAAGGCTTGCAGAGATAAGTGCAAGTGTTTTGTAAGTCCTTTGTGCATAAACTGTGTAAAGGATCTGTGCTTGGACCTAACTCGGGGAAGGAGGATCTGGCGATGTGCGCATAGATCTCCTATCCTATGCAAAGTTTTCCTTGTGTCTTGGTTCTTATAAGGAGATTGAAGAGACTAATAAAGAAGAGAAGAAGACTTGGTGGACGTAGCCCCACACTGGGGTGAACCACGTATATCCTGTGTCGATGTGCTTTGTGCTATGGTGTTCATGTTGTTTATGTACTTATTTTCTTGATCTTGATGTGTAATAGATAGATCTATTGATGATTAGTTCTTTATGATGTGAATGAATTCTAGATTTGTTCTAATGCTATGTGTTGAATGATTAGATGTAATTAGATATTGAGTAATACTGTTATGTTCTGTAATTAAGGTTTGACCCACGATATGAATAAGGGTTAAAATACTAATGAATGTTAATTGTTAAGTGCTCTGTGAAGTATTGTGATCACAGATATGTGTCCCAGCTAGGTTGTAGACACCTAAGTCCTGCAACCCCCCCTTTCTCTACCTCGGATGAGACTTCATCTTCTTCGCAGGTGTTTCTGAAAGGGTCGGTATTTAGGGTTTTGTTGGTGCGTTTTTGAGGCATTGAACCCTGGGTCTGCCCCTATGACAACAACTAGTTCCATTGTTGGGACCTGAAACTGTGATTGTTGGGAACTAAAGAAAAGAGAAATATCTATGCATAGATATATTGCTATAGTGCGTAGTATTCTACTTGACTTGCGAAGCTCTGTGGTAAGAGAAGGAAGTCCAATCTAAAGAAAGAGGTAAGATATTAAAGCTTTGTGCTCTGATAAAGATAAGATAAGTGGAAATTTTTTCTTCGAAAGTATGGATATAGGTATGTTTGATAGATTTGGTCCTAGTCTCAAAACTAGGGCACCGTTAGAAGAAAGAAGATTTGATCTGAATAGATTTGATAGAAATAGTGGAAGATATGTTATTTCTATGCATATAAAGAATTTTTGCACTGACAAATGGATGTAGGACCCTAGAAAGAATTTTTGCATATTGCAAGTCCATCACTATGATCCCATTTCACAGTAAAGAAAAGTTTGGGGATCATTTAAGAGAAAGAGAGGATTGAAACTGTGTTATAACTGTAGAAGACCGAGACATCTTGCTAAGGAATGCCCTGGTAGAGGTCTTGTTTGTCTTTGTTGTAAATCTTTTGGTCACAAGGTTTTGGATTTCCCTAGACTGATTGATAAAGTTGAGAAGATGAACTTGAGACAAGAAAACCATGAAGAAGGTCAAGAAACTATGGATATGTTAGAGAATTAGATAGAATCAGAGACTATGTTATTACAGATGAAAGAAACATTGAATGATCACAAAGACATCAGTTTACCAAAAATATTAAAAGAGAAGGAGTGCATAGAAACAAGAATAGGAGACTTCAACATAGACTGTGTATTGCATGAATAAAAAAAGGTGAATATCATTCCAGAAAGCACTTGGGAACTTTTGGGAAATCCTGATATGATTCCTTCACTAGGAGGGATAGGATTGTTTAAAGGAAAGATGATAACCCTATGTGGAAGACTTACTCATGTAACTATGATTGCTCATGGAGCATCGACTGAAGAAGACTATGAGGTCATTAAGTTTGTTGAGAATAATGCTCCTTTTTCACTTTTTTTAGGAAAGACTTGGATTGAGAAAGATTAGACCCAAAGGAAAGCATAAGAGGAAGCCACAAAATAGAAGAAGCAAGAATTAAGGGACTTCATAGCCAATAAAACAACACGACTAATAGAAGAACAAGAGGAAAAGTTGAAGAAAATGAGGACCATATACTTAGATGTCGAAGTTGAAAGAACACAAGAAGGATTAAAGAACCTATCCATGCAGGAGAGCCTACCCTAGAAGTAGTAAGAGAAGAAATATTGCATGCAAAAATTTTGAGAGAACATCAATAGTGCGAAGTTACTATGCTAAGAGAAGATAAGAATAAAAATGGAAAGAGGAATATAGAAACTCAGATCACAGGGAAGAAGGCCAGAAAGCTCAGTAAGAAGAAATACAAGTTATAAATACTGTAGGAGGTTCTAGTGAAGACCTCGCAGGAAGCAGGCTTGCAGAAATTGAACATCGTCGGAATAGAAAAACAATGCAAAATGGAACTTCACCACGACAAAAATATATGATTGTTGGAGGCATCCTGACCATTAGAACAATGCTCTAGAATGGTTAGAAACACAGTTATTGTGGAAAATATCACCATGAGACCATTGAGACTACGCCGTAATGGATGGAATCGTATTGATTGAGCCATTTCAACCCACTGGAGGAATCTGTTAGGTTGTTGCCTATTTAATCTGTTGAATGACTCATCATGACCACTTTTGCAAAATATGATTATCCAAGTGAACAAAGAACTGATTTATATCGCATTATGCTTTTGAGACCTCACCACCCATTTTTCTTACCTTGAGTATCCATTCGCCTACCCGAGATATTTGATCATGAGCGTGCGTGTCGGGTGACCTTAGCACAGTAGAGAAGTATGTGGAGGAGATCCTAATAGACCTTATGGCTGAGAAAGTTATGTTCATAGGAGTACAAGCCTCATCAAAGCAAGGATTGCAAGCATCCCCCTTGACTGGACGTTGATCTAGGCCATCCCGAACTGCGACAGAGAAAAGAATCAAGCACCGCGATGACCTGGTGAATGCGAAGTTGATCCTGTTGGTCTTGCCTGACTACATCCCATATTTAGCTGGAGTGGTTAGTCACAACAACATCCCCTGTGACTTTGAGTACACACTCATCACTAAGTACCTCCTGAAGGGGATACATGCAGTTGGACCGTAGCTAGGATTGATCCCTGATCTTAAGATCAACAACTTTAACCTAGGAGACAGGAATAATTATGCACTGCTCGCACCACATAGGTACTTGACAAATATGGTTGGGAAGAAGATGAAGATATCACCTCAGTCATGGATCAAGGAGATCATGAGGTCCACCATCCTCAATTTCATGAAGATACCCCACTTTGGCAGACATTAGGAGGTTAACGCATGCGTTAAAATCCTCCTATCATGCTACCATGGAGGTTATCTATAGTTAGATAGGTGCGTGACTGTGGATCTGGTGTTGATCCACATGATTACTGGATTGAGCATGCAGGGACTAGAAACTCACCAGTTCTATCAAGGGAAGGTTGCAGATCACTCCCTGGCACATCGTATAAAGGAAACCTACGATGATGTGGAGAAGCAAAAGCGAGGCTACAAGGTATCCTCCATCCAAGATGGCCAGTATGCCTAGCTTGTCAGTTGATCGGTGGCAAGCTCGTCAGGAAGAAAATACCAACATAGGTCATGGTGTTCATACTAGACCTTCTAGGGAAGAGCATTGAAGTTATGCATATGAACTAAGCGAGCTACCTCGTAAATGAGTTGGAGAAGGATTGTCATGAAGCACAAGACCAAGGTCATGAATTCCACTTCAGTTGGTTACTCATTTTTATAACAATTGTCACTTGGGAGATGTTGAAGGGAGTGGAACTCCTAGAAGTCAAGCCATTAGAACCACTGGCCGCGAGGTTCACCACCTTGTGGTATACAAGCGATATGTCGAAACAGTGGCAGTTGAATGTTGTCTTCCACACCTACTACTTACAGCTCATGCGGGCGATTGAATATTTCCCTTGAATGATGCTAAATACACTCCATAGGTTCAGGCCAATCACAAAGTTCCACACAGACTGACACTTGATATATATCACCACGCGTGGGGAAAAAACAAGGAGGAGTTGCAGTCTTGCTATAAGTTGACTGAGGAGGATATGGAGGAGATAACCAAGGAATGGCCTGCAGAATTCCTTGTGCTAGTTGGAGATGCAGAACTCTCTGACCTCGACCTATCGAAAGTCCTGTTCTCACTAGGACTGAGTGGGATGGACCGAGCAATGCTAAGAAAAACAAAAAGAAGGAAGAAGTTTAGGAGATAAACAACGCATCAGAGGAAACTGTGCCTAACTCACCTAGAGGAGGAGGAGGTGATGAAGTAAACCAAGAAGAGGGATGGGAATAAGAAAAGCAAGAAGAGGGTGAAGTGACACCATCGAAATATCCCCTTACAAAGGCTGAGACATCAAATAAAAGTAAGGTTTCTTCGAAGAAACCCCTAACAAAGAAGAAGTCACAAGCCAATAAGCCTCAGTCAGAGAATGTACTCACAGTGGATGATATTGACCTCATCATCACAAATATAGCAGATGCTTCAGAGGATATTTTGCAGTGAAATGAAGCAAAGAAGGAGATAATTTATGAAAAAATTGAGGCAGAGCTGAAGGGGGTACAACAAGCTCTCTATTTGAACTGTGCAGTGTCTACTGCGTCATCATCATCAGAAGGTGTAGAGTTGGGGGATAATCCTACCCAACTTCGAAGGATAGCAGATGCTACAGAGGCTCACCTTTTTTGAGTACAGGAAGAAAAAGAGCAGGCCACAAAGGCCTTGAATCAAGCAAAGGAGGAATCCCTAGAGAAACGTTGGGTTGCGCAGCAAGAGAATGACCTTAGAGAAAAGTTTAAAGAGGACAGAGAGCAGATCCAGAGAGAAAAATACCAGTTTCTCATGGAGCATATTGGGGTTAGTGAAGTAATCACTAGAGCACTTCGCTCTGTGTCAGGATTGGCTTAGATGGATGAAGAGACAACTGAGAGCCAATTAGGGAAGCTCACTGAGGCCATTCAACAGCTTCAAGCAAGAGTAGAATATTTAGAACTGTGAGTAGTGTCGAGCACTCCAAAAGAAGTGTGAGATCAAAGGGAAGAAAATGCTAGGCGCATAGTAGAAAGAATCAAGGAGTTAGCCTCAAAATGCAAGCAATTAAGTAACCGAAGTGCACATACTTATGAACACCTTCCAGAATACCAAAATTTGAGGAGATTGGAGGCACAAATCTAGGAAGCGAAGAAACATGCATTGACAATGCAAGCATAGATGAAGCAGCCTATGGCTATTGAGAAGATGAAGATATCACAGGAGCAACACACAGTTTAGCAGCAGGTCACTGATATCTAGAGCAGAGTGATGGAAGTGACACAATGACTCTAGCTGGTGCAGGATGAATCCTGCACCCTCTTTGAAGATATCGAGGTACAAGGATCACAGTTGGAGCAGGTGGTCGCAGTAGTGGAACAACGCCTAGAAGGGCATGTCATTGAGAAATGCATTCAGTAGTTTGTGGAGAAGGAGGCTCTGGCAAATACGCAAGTCGAGGAAACTCGAGCTAAGATTGAGTCTTTTGAAGCAGTGTTGCCCAGATCATAGTGACTCGGGATGAGTCACAAGTAATTTTTGGGGGCCTGTTGTCCCTCAACCAAGTTTTGGGAGAACATTGGTTTTGTTTGACCATTTTTGGGACTTCGACAGGCTGGTCGAAGATGGAGCACCCAGTGAAGCGGAGATCATGGGATCTCGACCTTTTTGTCAGATTTTTGGGTTTTAGGTTTTATGTAACAGGTATGGGATGTTGGCCCATGGGTTTTTCCCATGTTTAGGCCCTTTGGTAATGTATAAATTAGTAGCTAGGCGATGTAAGAAGAGAGACCTAGGAGGTTGATGGATTAGTGCTAATGTTAGCTATGTGAAAGAAGATGTGTTAAGGCTCGAAGAGCTAAGTGCAAGTATTTTTAAGCTATCTATACATAGAGGTCCATGCAGATCTCCTAGGAAGGAGGATCTGGCGAGGTGCGTGCAGATCTCCTATCCTATGCGAAGTTGGCCTTGTGGCTTGGTGCTTGTAAGTAGATTGAAGAGACTAATAAAGAAGAGAAGAAGAGTTGGTGGACGTATCCCCACACTAGGATGAACCACGTATATCCTATGTGGATGTGCTATGGTGTTTATGGTGTTTATGTACTTATTTTCTTGATCTTTATGTGTAATAGATAGATCTATTGATGCTTAGTGCTTTATGATGTGAATGAATGCTAGATATGTTCTAATGCTATGTGTTGAATGATTAGATGTACTTAGATATTGATTAATACTATATTGTTCTATAATCAGGGTTTGACCTGCGATATGAATAAGGGTTAAAATACTAACGAATGTTAATTGCTAAGTGCTCTGTTAAGTATTGTGATCACATATCTGTGTCCCAACTAGGTTGTAGACGTCTGAGTCCTGTAGCCCCACTACCTCTACCTAGGGTGAGACTTCATCTACATCGTAGGTGTTTCCGAAAGGGTCGGTAGGGTTTTGTTGGTGTGTTGTTGAAGCGTTGAACCTCGGGTCTGCCCCTCTACCAACAGACTTCATCTGCTTCGTAGGTGTTGCTGAAAGGGCCGGTAGTTAGGGTTTTGTTGGTGCATTGTTGAAGTGTTGACACCTAGGTCTACCCATGTGCCAACGGTAGGGAAACAATTTCAATCCTCAAAAGTGTGACTAAAATATGATCTAAAATAAGCGTGATTTTTTCCTTATTTATACAGTTACAATGACCAAAATTAGGTCAAAAAGGTCGACATGGCCAGTTACACATAATATCTAGTTTTTACATTAAATGTCATAATAAAACCCTAAATCAAGATTTAAATATGATGTCATGCCCTTTTAGGGTGATTTTATTCCCTTTTAGGGCAATGTTTTCCTCCTGGAAACCTTAGGCCTTCTTGGGCCTCAGGATCCTGCCACACGTGCCACTTTGCACACAAGTGCCTCCAAAGTATCCAAAATGTTGGGTGGCCTGGGTGATTTCATGGGTCTTCCAAGGCCTACATCATGGTGAAAATGGAAATACCCCCCTAGTTCTAGGTATACCAGTCTATCCCTGGTGGAACATCCTCCTCTCTCTCTGGTTCAAACCCATAATCTTTCTTTGCCCCTGGAAGGGGTCTCAACATCCATCTGGTGGTATTTTAGCCCCATGGAGGTCTGAACTAATCATCTCCCCATGTGTACTTGTCCATTGGGTGTGGCCCTACAACATCAACAAATACGTCCTCCATGGGATCATAAGTCACATGGATCATAGCAATGCCAATCACATCTAATAATCAAGTTATTTAAACATGTGCATGAAATCCCCTTTACTCGGACAAGTGCTCAAATATATTATTCGATTCTACAAACCAAGTTTGGAGGGGATGCTAGGATGTCCTATTGGGATAATTCTCATTGGATGTGGGTTGTTCCCGGGTGAAGTCAAATCCAGGCCATGTAAGTGGATGAGGTGGTAGGGGATGTCTAAGCAATGGGTGTAGTGATAAAAGGGAAATGTATGGCTTACCTATGGGTGCCTTTGAAGAGGGTGAGCTACACCTCTTCATGGATGCAAATGTTTCCAATCCCATTCATGCCTTTTATATTTTATTCTTATTTCTTTTTCTTTCAAGAGGCTAGCTAGGGGACATTACCCTGGCGTGGTGAAAAGTGGTGTAAATGTTACCCACAAGCATTTCACGGAATTGAGAAGGTTGGCTCCTGATTAGGCCCCCTTTCTCTTGGATATTCCACCATGAGCCACTACCTTAGCATGGTGACCAAATGAATGGTAGTTTCATGCCACTACATTCCCATGGACCTAATAGGTTGGCTCATTATGAGACCCCCTATCCCCTAACCAGGTCTTGATTTATTATTTTTTATGGGTCCCTCTGTTTCTTATTGAGAAGTATTTTATTGCTTTCTCGGGGATCCCTGAGTGAAGCATCTCAAGGTTTCATTCTTTTGGCTTTTATCTTTTTCTAGCTACTTTTAACCTCTATGCCTTTATCCCCTTCTTCCCACAAGGTAAGGTACAACCCTTTGATAGCTTGACAAACCTAATGCCCGAACTAGTGTATGGGATGGATGAGCGGGAAAAAGATGAAAAGTGGTAAGTATGGTGGGAACGGATGATGACCTTTCATGAACCCCCCCAGTGGAAACTCAAACCCTATGGAAACCAACTTACTAGGGAAGCATGTCATTCCCCCCCAAGTGTGGTAAAGTGGAAAGGCATAAGGTCCAAGCACACATTAGAATTAAAAATAATTAAATGCACATATTCAATGTTTTTGAGAATTAGAGTGACACATACCATGATACATGGACTCATTACCTCATGGATCAAGACCCACTACTACCGAAGGACTAGGATGATGGGATGGATGTTGCTGTTGCTGACTAGGTGGAGACACTAAAGAAGAAAAGGATGGGCCCTCCAAGGCCAGGCTCAATTCAATTTGGCTCTTGGTACTCCATGTCTAGGACCTATGGACCTCAAGACATAATATCCTCAGTTGTCCCTAGGCTAGGGGATAACATCTGGCTCCAACTTGGGGACATGTACTCACCATAGAGCGCATGAGAAACCTATGGCATAACATGTGACCTTATTTATCTCAACATAAGACTATTATTAATCATTTGGGGTGGTGATATCACCCCTGACTCATATATATAGTACACAAAATGAAATCAAGCATATATACATTATGGAAATATGACTACTCTAGCATGAAATGAAAATGGTATATACAATGAATGCAAATGCCTACCTACTTACCTCTACTTACCTGTTGGTTGAATGCTAGGTGTATTCAAATATCCATTGAAACCATCGTAGCAATGTCTCCCCATACTTGCTTCTATGCTTCATCATAAACCAAAGCAGTGATAAGTTAATCACAAAAATAACATGAGTTATAAAAAGTCTTGTATCATTGGAAATCGTAAGGTATAGCTCATGGAGGCAGGTGGGATTGAAAAAGCGGTACTAAGTCATACTGTCAGGAAAGTGCTCAATCAATCTCAGAAAGGGAACATGAAAAGTCAAAGGTTCAAAAGAATGACTAAAAGAGTCTGAATGTTGGCTACCTAGGACGTCTTCACAATCTGAGGCTTGGGATGGGATCAACAAGAACCAAAAGGATGATTGACAATTCCTCAAGGGGGAGCTGGAATACTGTGATAATAAGCTTCTTATTAAGGTACCCAACCTTCCCCTTAAAAATAAAAGGAGGCCTTGTCCTACATAAGACTTGGGATAAGGGACATGTTTACAAGCCATATCCTCAGTGACATATCAAGGTAAATTAATCAAAGGGAGGTGGAAAATCTTATCACAAGTGTCCTGCTTCAGGAAAGCGACTTCCTTACTCTCACAAAGATCTGAGAAAAATGACGGTTCATAATTTTCTTCATAGAATAAATCCAAATGATCAGAAGGGTACTCATCAAAATCCCCAAGGTATGACCGAAAATCATTAGGATAATATAGGACTAGGTCATCCCTGGGTGTTTGAAAAGTTATGTAATTATATCATTTCATAGTTGCAAACTGTCAAAATTAGTAACCTCATATGATAGTTGAAAAGGCAACCCTTGGAAATGAACTTCAGTGTCGTAAATGGGATCCTTATTAGAACAGATCACATCCCAATTACTCCTTCCAACACATATTAACTAATCAATATCATCAACTATGTCACTATCTATATCATAACATGAAGGATTCAAAGAATTCAAAGGTTCATCCATCTCCTCTTCACTTCCCAAATCATAAAGTAAAGAATCATCAAAATTTTGAAGAGGAAGGTAACTTATTGTGTTTGTTTCTTCTTGTGCAGAATATTTGAGGACTTGGGTTTCATTATTGAATGAAATATCATGAATCATTATTTCATCCTCATTACTTGCCCTTACATATTCAACTATACAACAAGGAGGATCTACCTTTCTCGAAGATTTCATTTCTCTTTCACTCTCTGAATCATAGAATAAGGTTTTATCAAAATCCTGAAAAGGAAAGTGACTAACCTCATCCTCTTCATCTTGTTCAGGAGAGATAGGATCTTGGATAGCTTCTTCAGATGGAGGAGTGATTACCAGTGCATCATCCTCATAATTCACTTCACTAGTTTCACTGCATTCTATCGAATCATGGGAGAAATTATTCTCCTCTTTAAGGGGTTGATAATTTCCTTCATAAATATCTTCTTTCATATTAGAAGGTTCTTGATATTGAGCATGATATACATCCATGAGATCTTCTATAATTTTAGTGGTGAATCCTTCGTTTTTTAAGGGTTTTGTGAGATTTTGAAGGGCATCTTCATACATTTGGAAATTTGGTTTGACAAAGTCAATAAACTTACTGATGAGGTGTACGAAAGATGATATACCCCTATCTTTGCAACAACCTTTAAACCAGTCTTGCAAAAAGGAGGGTAGAGAGAGTATGAATAATTTTACCTGAACATCATCCCCTCCCAATTCTATCTCGCTTATATACTTAAAAAAATTCTATAATGTGAGGAATTGGGAGGCCCCCTTCAAATATTGGATTGTTTCTTAACCATTTTTTATCAAAACAAGTCAGGTATCCTTGAAGATTTTTTAAATAAATAGTCAGATACACTTGTTCCTAGGACACCATGATCCCTTAACTTGGAAATATCACAGAATTGAGAGTAAGGTGGCACTTAGGAAAAGTTTAGTGGAGTCGCCAAATAATTTTCTTGAAAATATCAAAGGGATGAGGGGATCACCCCCAGTGGAGTCGCTGGGTAAGCTTTGAAAAGTTAAGGATTTTTTAGGAAAGGCTTACTAGGAAGTCTCATTGTTTAGGAGAATTGACTTAGTGTTCCCCGACAATGAAGTCAAAATGTTATCGTGCAATTTGTACTTTGATAAAATGAGAGGTATAAGGAGAGAAAATTGGCGTAACTTGAGGGTATCCTATCATTGTCACCTCAATATGATTCCTCTTTCTCTTTATGGTGGTAGGCCTAGGGGAGATGTCCCCGATGACCTGGGGGTTTGAGAAGGCAAAGTCAAAATGGCTGAATAAATATCCCCTCTCACAAGTCACCACCGATTAGAAAGTCCTGGTTTTATAACCAATGAAATGATAATATGTCAAATTGTACCTACCCAGAACAAACCAACAAGAAACTATATATATTTGCAAGTACACTTGTTGGTTAGCACTTCATAAAACCATAGAATTTCAAAAAGAGAAATTGACTAATAATGATGAAGCAAACAGAAAATTATAACAACAATATTTATAAGGCAATACTTCACATTAAATTCCTTGAAATATCTTCAAAATTACTAATAATAATCAACCATTGAAATCATAATTCTAGCATTTGTTAGAAGCAAACAAGACAATGCATAAATCAGCCTTTTCAATTGCTTTTAGAAGCTTTTAATGCTGCAATTAATGGTTGTATATTAATTTAGTAACATCAGCAATATTGTTATTAGGTTAGGATATTATAGGGTTAGAAATGGTTAGTAGGAATCTCAAAGAATAGGTTTTGACATGGTTGTTTTGATCAATTACTCAAAGAGGACTTAGACTAGTTCTTTTAGGGAAAATGGAGTCAATGATGTGGAAGAAAATGTTGAAGAAAAATGATAATAGGAGAGTCAAAGACAAGAGATATTGATAGATTGGAGTGTTGGTAACCCAAGGCTCCAATTATCAAACCCAAAGGGGAAACTAGCTACTAAGTTGTAGGTAACCCTAGACTTTAGTAGATGTCCTCCCTCTTTCCAATGATGAAGCAAAAATCATATAAGATGAATCAATGAATACTAAGTTGTTTCAATGGTAAGGCCTTAGCACATGCTTCAATAAGAATGGCCTTTTGAGAAGATCTAGTAGGTGAAGCATTTTAAAGCTAGGACAATAACATGTGCTAGTCTTCCTAGGGTTTAATCAAGAAATTTCATAATCTTGAATGTAAATGAAATATAAATAAGACTATAACCATTCAATTAAGAATAATTGCATAAATATTATGTACATACACCAAGAATCATCAAGAAAATCCTTAGTTGAACACATCTACAAAGAAAATTGCCAAAAAACTCCAAATTTAGCCCTTCTCAACAAGTGCACCTAATGTTTTAGCCACGAAACCCTAAGTAGGGCACAAATTTCAGTCCTCACAAGTGTGAGTGAAAGATGATCTAAAATAAGAGTGATTTTCCCCTTATTTATATAGTTACAATGACCAAAATTAGGTCAAAAAGGCTGACATGGCCAGTTACACATAATATCCAGTTTTTACATTAAATGTCATAATAAAACCCTAAATCAAGTAGTAAATATTATGTCATACTTTTTTAGGGTAACGTTAGGCCCTTTCAGGTCAAAGTTAGGCCTCCTTGGGCCTCGGGATCTTTCCACATGTGCCACTTTGCACACAACTACCTCCAAAGTATCCAAAATGTTGGGTGACATCATGGGTGAGCTAGGTGACATCATGGGCCATCCAAGGCCTACATCACGGTGAAAAGGGAAATACCCCCCTCGGTATATTCCTACCAGGATGTCCCTGGTGGAACATCCTCCTCTCTCTCGGGTGCAAACCCTTGATCTTTCTCTGCCCCTGCCTGGGGTCTCAACATCCATTTGGTGGGATTTTAGCCCCAAGGAGGTCCTAACTAATCATATTCCCATGTGTACCTTTCCATTGGGTATGGCCCTGTAACATCAACAAATATGCTCTCCATGGGATCATAAGCAAATGGTTCATAGCAATGTTAATCACATCTAATCATCAAGTTATTTAAACATGTGCATGAAACCCCCTTTACCCGAACAAGTGATCAAAGACATTATGATATTATACAAGCCAAGTTTGGAGGGGAATATAGGATGTCCTATTGGGATAATGCTCTTTGGATGTGGGATGTTCCCGGGTGAACTCAAATCTAGGCCATGTAAGTGGATGAGGTGGTAGGGGATGTCTGGGAAATGGGTGCAGTGATAACATGGAAATGTATGGCTTACCTGTGGATTCCTTTGAAGAGGGTGAGCTTATGTCATGGATGAAAATGGTTCCAATCCCATTCATGCCTATTATCTTTTATTCTTATTCCTCTTTCTTTCAAGAGGCTAGTTAAAAGACATTTCCCTGGCATGGTGACCAGTGGTGACAATGTTACCCACAAGAATTTCATGGAAATAAGAAGGTTGTCTCATGATGAGACCCCATTTCTCTTGGCTATACCACCAAGAGCCACTACCCTGGTGTGTTGACCAGCTGAATGGTAGTGTCATACCGCTACATTCTTATGGACATAATAGGTTGGCTCATGATGAGACCCCCTATCCTCTAACTAGGTCTTGATTTATTATTTTTTATGGGTCCCTTTGTTTCTTGCTGATAATCCTTTAATTGATTTCTCGTGGATCCCTGGGTGAAGCATCTCAAGGTTTCATTCTTTTAGCTTTGATATTTTTCCAACTAATTTTACCCTCTGGGCCTTTAGCCCCTTCTTCCCACAATTTAAGGTACAACCTTTTGATACCTTGGAAAACCCAATGTCCGTACTAGTATATGGGATGGATGAGCGGGAAAAAGATGAAGAGTGGTAAGTATGGTGGGAATGGATGATGACCTTTCATGAACCCCCCTAGTGGAAAATCAAACCCTATGGGAACCATCTTACTAAGGCATCATGGCATTCCCCCCAGGTGTGGTCAAGTGGAAATGCATAAGGTACAAGCACACATTAGAAGTAAAAAGAATTAAATGCACATATTCAAATGTTTTGAGAATCAGAGTGACACATACCATGATACCCAAACTCATTACCTCATGGATCAAGAACCATTGTTGTCAAAGGACCAAGCCGATGAGATGAATGTTGTTGTTGTTGACAAGGTGGAGGCACTGAAGAAGAAAAGGATGGGCCTTCCAGGGCCAGGCTCAAGTCAATATGGCTCTCGGTACTACATGTCTAGGACCTGTGGGCCTTGAGACATAATCTCCTCAGTTATCCCTAAGCTAGGGGATAACAATACTTATGATTTTGAATCCTTTCTTTCCCATGGGCCCAACACCTTCCCAACACCCTTATTTGGCACTTATCTCATTGGATTCCTCTCTTCGCTCTGATTGTAGTGGTACCTATCATTTTCAATCCTTTTTTTTGTGGACCCGACCCTTTCCCAACACCATTATTTGGCATTTATCCCATTGGTTTCCTCTTTCTTACCGGATCGTTGTGGTATATATCACTTATTTTCCTTTTTTTCCACAGACTCACCCCTCATCTCCTAATGGCCCCCACTCACCAAGATGAAACCAATAAGAAACCGAATAATGACATTACTACCATTCATGCCAAAATGGACCACATCTAAGAACAACTCTCTAGCTGAATAAAATAACTCCACTTTGATTTCAAACAATTCCTATCCAAGGTTCCTTCATCCTCTAGCCTAAACCCCCAAGTAGAAGGTATTGAATCTTCTAATCCTCTAAACTTTCATTCCAATTGTGACCCCCATCTTCTTAGGGTTGATGTGAACAAATTTGATGGCTTAGATCCAACATCCTAGGTCACTCAAATGGAACACTATTTTTCCTTGCATGTAATTACCGATGAATTGACCAAGCTTCATTACGACATTCTATATTTGGATCTAGAATGATGGAAATGGTGGCAATGGTGTAGAAATGCACGCCAAGGTTATGTTGCTTGGACACAATTTTTTGTTGAGATATATGAACACTTTGACACAAAAACCCACCATTTAGGCCATTTGAATAAGTTGAAACAACCTAGAACAATAGAATATTTTATCGTTGCCTTTGAGCACTTGGATTTCCAAACAGAGGGTATGACCAATGCCTTCTTCTGAGAATGGTTTATCACAAGCCTCAAGTATGAAATCTGAGCCCAGGTTCTCATGGATCGCCCCCAAACTTGGTTGGAAACAACTAAACACACCCAAGAGGCACAATAGATAATCTTTTCCTAGAACAAAAAACCCACTTGTATTCCTCACCCTCGACCCCCAGTCCTACCTCTCCGGCCACTCCTCTCAAGGTCCAAAATTTAACATGGGATGAAATGGCTGAAATCCAACTCAAGGGTCTTTGCTATAATTATTGTGAGAAATACTTTCCTAGGCACAAGTGTAAAGAACATAAAATTTTATGGCCATTTTGGAGGATGTTTCTAATGAATATGTTAAGGTTTCACTTGATGCAACACTACACAAAGCAGATGATCTTACACTACCCTCTAATCCTCCCAAATTTGAACCAAGGATTTCACTGAATGCTATCAATGGATTTTTTTCTCCCCAAACACTCAAATTGATTGGTTACATTAAGCACAGAAAATTCATTATCTTAGTTGACAATGACAACACTCATAATTTCATTCATTTTCACCTTACCCATGAAATCAACTGTTATATCTGTGTTGTCAACAATTTTCAATTCATTATTGCTAATGGTGGTTCCATGAAATGTGGGGGGTGTTGTGAAAATGTGTTCCTACAAATTGGTCAGTATAACTTGAAATCTCACATGTTTTCTATTGACATGGGTGGTTGTGACATTGTGCTTGGTGCTTAATGGATATGCACTCTAGGCGCCATAACCATGGATTTTAAGGATTTTACTATGCAATTCCAACATGAAGGCCTATAGTATAAATTCCAAGGCATTACAATAGGCTCTCCGAAGATCATAATTTACCACCACATGGAAAAATTACTCAAAAAAGGTAATTCTAGCATCATTTTCCAACTCCATTCCATTCAAGCAGTTAAGACTTCCCCCCTCATGTGGTGACCATGCTCATTTCATTCCTTTAATTCTTAGCAGTATTCCTACCAATGTGCACCCTTATTGCCATCCCTTTTCTCAAAAAAATGAAATTGAGAAAATTGTCTGAGAATTGCTAGAAGCGGGTGTTATATGTCCTAGTACCATCCCCTATTCTTCCCCTATTTTCATGTTCCTAAATAAGGAAGGTACTAGGCGCAGGTGTCTTGATTTTCATGTCCTCAACAAACCTACCATCAAGGACAAATTTTTCATTCTTGTCATAGATGACCTTCTGGATGAACTCAATAGGGCTCAATAATTTTCCAAACTTGACCTATTTTATGGCTACCACTAGATAGGTATGAAAGAGGAAGACATTCCCAATACTGCATTTCGCACTCATGAGGGAAACTATGAGTTCTTTGTCATTCCCTTTGGTCTGTGTAATTTCCCATTCACTTTTCAAAGTCTCATGAATCATGTCTTTCATCCTTTCCTCTGTCACTTTGTGTTAGCATTCTTTGATGATATTCTCATCTATAGTAAAACTTGGCAAGACCATATCACCCATGTAGATCAAGTTCTCCTTCTCCTCTCCAAGCACAAAATTTTCCTCAAACACTATAAATGTGCTTTTGGCGTCTTTGAATTTGAGTACCTAGGTCATATTGTTGGCAAGGATAGTTTATGGGTCGATCCTAAGAAAATTGAAGCTATGTAGAATTAGGCTCACCCTAAAACTCTTAAAAGTCTACATGGTTTCCTAGGTTTAACAGGGTATTATCGCAATTTTTTTTCAGAATTATGGAAAAATTGACGGTCCTCTAAAAATTCACCTTAAAAAGAATGCTTTCAATTAGAATCTAGTCCTTAACCAATCCTTCCAAGCCTTGAAAGAAGCTATGTGCACTACTCCTGTATTGGCCTTACCTCACTTCACCAAGACCTTTGTTCTTGAATGTGATGCATCATGAAGAGGAATTGGGGCAGTCCTTATGCAAGATGGACAACCTTATTTTCAGAGTGACATTTGGACTAATCAATCTATTAAAAAGAATTTTTTGCTATTTTTCATGTAGTGGATCTCTAGCGCCCTTATCTATTGGGATGACACTTCCAAATTAAAACAAATTGATATCAAATCATCAAGTACTTCCTAGAACAATGGATTTCATCCTTAGATCAACAAAAATGGGTGAACAAGCTATTTGGATATGATTATGAGATAATTTATAAGAAGGACAAAGAAAATGTGGTGGTTGATTCTCTTTCTAGGAAATATGAAGAAGAAGGGTTCCTCTTTTCCCTCCCATTCCTTGTAGCCTATTGACTTCATGATGTTCACTAGGAATGGTTGCAAGACCCCAAAATTCCTAGTCTAATCCAATAACTACAACATGATCCCCAAGCTACTCCAGGGTACTCTTGGCACAATGATGAGTTTTGATACAAAGGTCACCTATATTTAAGAAAACAGTCGGCCCTTAAATCAACAGTGCTCTCTGAGTTTCATGCTTCAACTACGACGGGTCATTCAGGTTTTACCAAAACTTATAAATGGGTCAAATGTTCTTTATTTTGGGATGCTATGAAACATGACATCTGCACCTTTATGGCCGAATGTGATACATGTCAATGAAATAAGGGTGATATTGTCAAACCTCCAGGCACACTCCAACTGCTTCCACTTCCACCTACTATTTGGACAAATATTTCTATGGATTTCATTGTTTTCTTACCCAAAATCAGGAAATACATCAGTTTTCATGGTGGTAGTCAATCATATTTCCAAATATGATCATGTTTGTTCTCTTCAAAAATCGTTCACAACATCCAAAATGGCTCAATTTTTTATGGATGATATCTTCAAACTCCATAGAATGCCTCATTCTATTGTTTCTGATTGAGATCCAACTTTTACCTTCAATTTCTGGCAATAATTATTCAAGTTCCAGGGCACCCAATTGCATCTCAACACAACCTATCATTCCTAGATTGATGGCCAAACATAATGGGTCAACAAATGTTTGGAAACATATTAGAGGTGTTTTGCATCCAACATACAACATCAGTGGGTTCATTGGTTAACACTAGCTAAATGGTGGTACAACACCTTTTACACTTGCATGACTCCCTTTGAAGCAGTTTACAGACATAAGCCACCATCTATTCTTCCATACATTTCAGGTATATCAAACGTTCAGGAGATTGACTACAATCTTACAGTTCACATGACCATTCTCCATACTCTCAAAGAAAATTTAGTCATGGCTCATAACCACATGATGCAATAGGAAGATCAAGGTCATTCTGAATGTAAATTTTCTGAAGGGGACCAGGTGTTTCTCCATCTACAATGGTACAAGAAGAATTCCCTAAAATCCCAGTAGTGTTTGAAACTTGTCACCAAATTTTATGGTCCTTATACTATTCTCAAATGCATGGGACCACTGGCATATCAGTTAGCCTTACCCAGTCACTCCAAGCTACATCTTTTTTTTTATGTCTCATGCCTAAAGAATGTGATTGGCACCAAGTGTCACACCCAAATTAGTCTACCAAAGTTGGATAAATAAGGTTCCATTTGGTTGCAATCACAATCTGTATTGGAACAACATGAGTGTCATCTCTGTCAATGTACCATCAAGGAAGTTTTAGTTCAATGGAAGGATACTCCACCAGAATATACTACCTGGGATATGGCTTCCATTCTGCATCAATTTCCTCATCTTAAGTCTTGAGGACAAGGATATTTCTCAAGGGGAGGGCATGTTAGGGACCTAACCTCCCTAACCCCTCATGTAGATAGAAAGATGTATTTTCGATGTAATAAAGGCTGACATCAGTCAATAAGGATTATTTAATAAATATGAACAAGTCAATCTAAGAAGAACTAATAGAAGTTTCCACTTCTAGAAATATCTTCCTCCTAAATGTACTTTAGAATATAGAATTAGTATAAATAAGAGTAGGAGGCATGAAAAATAGTTTTCTTGAGAATTAATGTAATAGATCACTGCTCTTCTCAAGGCTTCCCCCTCAAAGAGGCAAGTGAACATTTCTTTCTTTGAATAACAATATTATCTCCTGTATTGATCTTCTCAATATTTTGTTGTTCCACTGATATCTACTAAATATTCATGTTTCTACATATTATATTACATATGGTATCTTACATTCCAAATCCATTGATAGATTCCTCCCACACTTAGACTAAGGTATATAGAGCATCCAAATTCATTGAATGGATCCAACACCTCCAACAACAAGTTCATTATATCTTGGAGAAGGCTAATGTCAAGTACAAGTAGTGACATTGCCAACTTTAGGTTCCTCACAAGTTTTAGGTTGGTGACAAGGTGTAGTTGCATTTGCAGAAAGATTTCCTCACATTCCCCCAAAATAATCTTAGAATACCTCGATAAGGGCCTATTGAGTGCTCAACACACCCTAAAAGCTTTTATGAAATTTTTTTCTTTTGGGTACCACCTCTTTTCTTTTGGTCTGTTTTATGAGTTGAGTTCGTTATTAGGATTCACTAATTTCATTTTCATGTCTCATCATCGATCAAGTTGCATTTGTTTGAACCTATCAAAGTGAAATATTAGTGTCTAAAAATAACTTGGTATTTTAACTAAGAATCTACATCTACAATTTTGACCCACGTGCTTATGTTCGGCGTCGAAAAAATTTGAGCAAGTAAAATAATCACATAGTAACAATAATCGTCAATCGTCGATGTATCATTGACATCGGTAAACACAAGAGTAGATTTGTGTTGTTTGTTCATGAAGAAGACTCAAGAAATGGTCGATTTCCCATCGACATTGACGAAATGTGAGAGGGATAATTATTGACATGGGCCATGATAAAACTCTGATAGCCAATTACTAATGCATTTGTTTGGGGTCAGTGAAAGATCAAAAAGTTAAATCATGGAAAATTTTTGAAGTGACACATCACCAATCACCAATCCTTGATGCATTTTCGACATCGACAAGTTTCGAGGGCGGTAGTCTGTGAAACATTATTTAAGCTTATCGTTGATTGTCAATCCTTGATATTTTTTCAGCATCGACAAGGTAGGACCTGTTGTTAAAAACACTCATCTAGTGAAAATCCCCAATTCTGATTAGTACAATTAAACAAAGACGCCAATCTCAAACACCATGTGTATTTGTCGCGTAGGCAGTTCATACGGCCTTGTTTCATCCTGAGTCACCTTAGGTTTCTCTGTGTCCTAGTCACACTTCCAAGTCAACATTTCCACATCAACACTGTACGGAAATATGGATCGACATCAGATTTTTTTCCAAGAGATATTAATGCACATCGTCTAAAGGAAAATGTTGAGTCTCAATCCACTCGTTAAATTAGCGGACTGATGGGATGTTTTCAGCACACAATAAGATCAGATTCTTCTATTTAATAATCCAATTAATGTTTCGCTCCACATACATTTTTTCCCCATGCACTGATCAAATAACGTGAATTCGAAATCGTGGATGAACCACAAGATAGTCTGCGCCTATGCTGTCAACCTACGATTGCATTTAAATATCGAGCATAATGTAGATCTAGTGATATATTTTGTAGAACCGCACTTACACCCCGAATTGAATAACTGATGCCACAAGGTAAGTATTATATCCATTTAAATCACTAAGACAACTTCGAACACCTGCATTCTGCACACAGTTTTTTTATTTCCAGAGCAACAGAAGAAGCAAACAGAGGACCTCAAGAGTTGTTTTTTGTTTTCAAAGTTTCAAAACCAGGTTAAGCTATAGCGAAGAAGAGGAAAAAATGCCTCAAAGGAAGCTAATAACCAGACACTCACCGAGGTCACCAGAATTAAAGGAAGAAGAGATTGGTGAGGGATATTCTCCTGACATTGCAAGATAGTTGGAATTTTCTCCTAGAGAGGAACCAGTCATCAAAATATCGACTAAGAAGATGTTTATTCAACCCCCTCCTTTTGGCGATACAGAAGCAACCACTGGATGAAAAATAATTCTCCCAAAATGGGGATATTTTTTCAATAGAATAAACCAGGAATATTACTCGGATTTTATCCCACACAATGACCTAGATGTAAGGGTGCTCGATGACCAGGTGTTTTCAAATATCTGGTAGTCGTGCTTGCATATGGTAGATTTTCAAACTCCATTCTTTCCCTGCATTGAGGCTCTGTGTTGGATAATGGATCATGTAGATGTGCAGAGATGGCTAATCAATGACGAGAATGGCAGATGTGTCGGGGTGTTTCTCCCGACAAAGGTCCCAAAATATTACAAAATTAGGGACCCGGAGGAGTCGTTTAACATAGACTTCGTGGTGAAGTTCTATGAATTCCATGACACCAACCGATTGATGGCTTCCTAGTGGAAGGAGGAAAATAAATTTACAAACTGGAGCAACATCTAGTACAGGACAACCAATCTGAGGGATCTATATATCTACTTAATGGCTCTCATTTTCTGGTAGCACAGGGAAAAAGATTGTGTCAAGTTCTCATAGGCATGGATGCCCCTGGCTTACACTGTGGCTATTTCTGAGAGTATTTTTAATTGGGGAGTAATCATATCCAAGCAATTGAGAACTTCAACATCCTATGGGAAATAGGTACAAGAGGTATTACACTCTCATCTGCGATGAATTCATAGCTCAGATGTATTTTATTGTTTTCAAAAAATAATTTCCAAGACTAGCTCTAACGGCCAAGAAAATGATTGAAAAAGTAGGTCATTGGTACCCTGACGAAACCACAACATATATCAAGGTGTTTAGGGCCACCGACACACCACATTTACTTCCCTCTCATGTCCCATACTGTTAATCCCTAATATTGGCTCATTACCCCTTAATTAGGGCATATTATATTAGTAATGTTATTTTATTTATGTCGGCTTTAGGCCATTAGCTGTAATTATACCTCCTAGTCTCCTATATATACCAAGGAGACATTTTCATTTTGAATCATCTTGTACTTGAACATTTAAGCAGGGTAAAAGAAGGTTGCCCCTTCAAAGAGCCTTATTATCTGAAATTATCTCTTTTTCAAGGTGTTGAGTACTTTTCCTGAGGTTTTTCTATGCTATATTGATGTTTGGTTCCTAACATATGCTATCAGAGCTCAAGGTCTTGGGGTTTCGCTGCTACATCTGAGACACCGTGGAATTTTTACTATAACTTTTTTTCTACAATGTTTCAGAAGGAACGTCTTGGAGGATATTTATTATATGGAGCAAGGTACGTTGGGTTAAAAATTCAGCTCTTGAGGCCTTATACTTTCGGAGATACATCCTGTACAATATAGAGTTCTAGAATCATCCTGAAATGATTCATTGTGGAATTTTTGATATAAAACATTTTTTGTAATGTTTCATACCCTGAACTATGGATTCCATTTATAGAAATTAGTAAGGTATCTATGGTGAAAATTGCAGCTTCTGGGTCATCTTAAATTTGTAGATACACCTTGTGTAAGATAGGGTATCTGACTAGTCCTATTGACTAGTCTCAAGAAGGTGTTCCAATTAAAACAATCATAAATTCTTGCTAGAGTATCCAAATTATGTGGGACTGGTTGCATTGGATTGTGGACATTCTTTAGTGTTTTGGGTGTGAGTTTCAGAATTTGATATCAATTATTTTGTGCGAGGCATGCTATACAAGTGAGATCTCCTGGAAAGGCCAAAAATCAGCAAGTTGTGAGGAAGTTACCATAAATTCCACTTGGCACATCCAATTTTGATCAGACCTGTGGCATTTCAGAGAATAAATATCAGAGAACTACCTAAAAGAAATTTTTATACCCAGAAGGGATGAAACTTGGGAGATAGAATAGAGTAAATATTGTCTAGCAGAACCGCCTCAAAATCAAGATTCAAAAGTGATACTTGGCCAACATGCCACCAAATAAGCCTCTAGAAAATCCTAATTGGACTCTTGATGAAGGTGAATAAATGCGTAGGGACATAAATGAACTAAAAAAGAAGATGGATTCAATGGAATCTAAGTTGGATACTAAGATGGATGGCTTAAAAGGGGAGATCATGGAAGTATTGAAAAATTTCATAACAGAGAAGTCACCCGAAAGTGAAAATGCATCCCATGAAATTCATGATGAGGACACAAGGAAGGTGAATCAAGAATGGAGAAACTCCAACTTTGGTTTGAATACCAACCACGTTCCTAAGATTGACAAGAGGAATTTTGATGGCAAGGACCCAATCACATGGATACTTCAGATGGAGCAATTCTTTGATCTCCATAATGTGCCACATACACAAAAGGTATGAATTGCTTCTTTATATTTAGAA
>JZKD02S0329405.1:214264-226119 GCA_000966675.3 Picea glauca | reverse complement strand
AGATAATTAAAGAAAAGAATTACAAAATAAGAAAGTGCCAGGTTGGCCCTAATGTTAAAAGGAAGTGACATAAATGGTATAAATAAACATCATTATACATTCATTTGATACAATTCGAATTTCAGAGGAAATAAGAGGAAAAGAAGGTCGGATTTCAAGGGAGGATGAAGTCTTTTGGTGATGTGTTCTAAGGTATGTTATTTTCAGGTCATCTTACCATTTTTTCTATAACTATTTTTCTAGAACAATTCAGATGGTGAAAGCTCTATGGTATTGAGAAGACATATCAAGGTACCTCTAGTAAAAATTCAATCTCTTGATTCGCTATAATTATGGAGATACACTCTGTGGAAGATAGGGTTTGTGACCAGTCTTGAAGCTAGTCAATAAACAGGTGTTCCAGGTACAACAATCATAACGTCTTCATCGAGAATCCAAATGAAGTGGTATAAATTTAATTGGAAATAGTGTTAAATTTAGTTTCTTTTGTGTGAGTTTCATAATCGAATATTAATTATTGAGCGCAGGGCATTCTGTGCAAGTTCACTCTCCTGAATAGACCAGAATTGAATAAAGTCTACCATTCTTTCTATAACCTCTTTTTGGGGAGGATTCAAGGAGTAAAAATTGGAGGATTTTCAGAGAATACATTGAATAATATTATCTATAGGATCAAAGTACTCCAAGAATTGAAGAATTGCAGAAATTGAAGAAGTCTCAGGAAGAATTATCAAGTTCTATGTGATGATTGGTTGATGGTTATGATTTATTGTAAAGTTTTATTATCTCTCGTATATTATTGGGTGGAAGGAAGGGACAAGGATGGAGAGTTCAAATCTCTCTTGATATTGGAGGATTGTATCTTCCTCTTGGAGGTTTATCCCTCCTTTTACATTTGGAAGTTGTAGCTACCTTTGGAAGTCAATACTTCCCTTGAACAATAAATATTGATTATTTCTCATATATTGTGCATGGTGTATTGTGGTGTATTGGTGTAACTCTTATACTATTGTTCATTGCTCATTGGATATATTTGAATGGTTTAAGTATAAGTTGAAAAAGTTTTTAAATTGTACTTGATACTGATTCACCCCCCTCTCAGTATGAACAACTATCCCCAATGGGTGCATGCTATGAATTTAATGGCCAATCGATTCCTAGATGAATTTTCTCTTACCGAGAAATCAAGCGGGTCAACAATGACTATTTCTGATCAGGAGGAAGTTGAGCCACTGGAATAAAAATCCATGTTGTTGTGGGATCCTAACTTGTCGATGCCTCTCGATGATGTATTTGAAGTCCAGGAACCACCCTCTAAGGTTTTTGTGGTGCAAACATCAAGTCAGGGTCAACCAGTCTCAAATGATCTCATCAATGCCCAAACCTCAAGAGGGAAAAAAACAATCAATCACATGAAATCACCCTTTATTCCCCAAATAAATCCTGTAAACCTACACAAACGAGAGTCACCCAAGTTGGAATACAACATAGTAGAAGAATTAAAGAATTTGAAGTCTAATGTGTCGGTCATGGACATGTGCAGAATTCCCCAACAAAAGGATTTTGTGTTACAGGCCTTAAAGTCAATAGAAGCCCGAGTTGTTCCTGATATTGATTCTAGGATCAAAGAATAATGTCAGGCATCAAAGATTTTAAATGAATTTTTTTTATAAGTTCTTTCTTCTACCTTCAGTTTTTCTGAGAAATAATATTTAAATGAAAATTATGATAAGAAAGTACAAAGGTTGTATCTCATTATCTGAGTCATAATTTTAATTTCAAACGATGTAGAAATTATTGACAAAACTATTAAAACAAAGAAATGTATCAATTACAGATAAGTCTCACCTTATTTGCAGTAGAAGAAAAATAGAAGATGTACCCTTGAAAGGAGATTAAGAATGCAATAATTCACACAAGTCACAGGTCTTGTTTTTACTCATAGTAATAACCGAGAAAAATTCTTACTGAATGAAATTCTAATATATTATGATAACAGTAGATGTATTAATAAATTGTAATCATTCACTCTTCAAGAACTATAGAACAGAATTCATAAGAGAAGGAGACATAGAGGAAGCACATAACTCAAATGGAACGAAACTTAGAATCTATGTTTTCACTTTTATTAATATTCAAAAAGTTTTATGTTTTACATTAGACTAGAAGCAGCCCTGAATAGATCTAAAATTTATCTATTTATACAAAATTGTCTCAACTAAAAGTAGTTGGACTTTCCACAATATCTTTTCTAAAGATAGAATATAATCCAAATGGAAAACGTAAATATTGTTGAGTTATGATTTGATGTGTTGGCGCTTCATATGTTCCTTCATTTTCTCCCAGATTCACTCAATTTCCTCTGTTCGTTGAACTGGGTACACATGTCCATCAAGCTACCACAAATCCCAAAGGTTCAATATTCTCGTTCAATTCAAAGGAAAATAACTTATTTTGTACTAGTGGTAACTTCTCATGGATCTTCTTTACTTCCTAGGTTGTAACTTGATGTTGTAAATTAGGTTGCACCAACAATTCATTAATATTGAGCAAATCAATTTGATTCATCTGTTGGATTATAGATTGTACATTTCCTTATTTTTCTTGGAGCTTTCCTTATTCATTTCTATTTCAATTTGTCCTAGTGTCTCTGAGATATCATTTCCTTCAAAAACTAACCAATTTTTTCTCTACAGAAGACAAGGTGTTCAGACAGGTCTCCTTTTCCTCTCTGAAAATTTTCTTACTTTCTTCCAAATTTTTTTCCCAAAATTTCAATGCCATTTCACCCTTTACCTATTCATATTGTGAGAAAGGGGCAAGAATAGGGATATTCCTAGAGCTTTCCTTATTCATTTCTATTTCAATTTTTCCTAGTGCCTCTAAGATATCATTTCCTTCAAAACCTAACCAATTTTTTCTTTATAGAAGACAGGGTGTTCAAACAGGTCTCCTTTTCCTCTCTGAAAAGTTTCTTACTTTCTTCCAGATTTTTTTCCCAAATTTCAATGCCATTTCACCCTTTACCTATTCATATTGTGAGAAAGGGGCAAGAACAAGGATATTGGATTTATGCCTCCATATAATAAACTCATGAAACTTGGATCTTACCACACTATCATCCTTTTCTTTCATATAAATATTTTTCAGAGAATTATTTATGGCCTGATAGTATTTATGAATAGTATCCACTTTTAGATAAAGATCCAGCTAGACAACTTCCAACTTCTCATTGATTTTAGATGCTTGAGCTTTGAAAGTAGTGATATCTATTGTTGTGTTCTCTACTAGGCCCAATTTAGCCTATAGTTGCTCTATCAAATTGTCCCACTGAGTAATCAAGGCTTTATTGGTCTATGAACTCTAGTAAATCAACTCGAGTTTCTCTTATAACTGCTTCATATGTTGCTGATAATTCAACCTAATTTTCTCTATGTCTTGATTCATTCTGCTCCTGACAACCTTTTCTATATTTTTCATTTCATTCTGCATTTGTTCCACCAAGAGATATGTTTTTTGTAGTTTCTTGGTCAAATTATCCACTGACCATTGGTTTGCAGTGGTGAAAGCTCCTAGTGAATCTGCAACCTCCTTAGCAAACTCATGATCATCTTGGCCTTTTCCATCATACACTATTTTCTTCCTTTTAGTCACTACTCCATATTTTTGTTGAGATTCTTTCTTTACAATAGTTTTATGTTTCTTGTTGAAAAATAAACTTGAGGGAGGCATTTATTCAAGAAAAATAGAAGTAAGATCATCCACATGAACGATCTCTGAACTAGGAGTTCCAAAACTGGTCGTTGTAGGAGTTAATGAGGGGATAGGAGAGATAATTGTTGTGGAGATTGTTGGAACTGTTGTGCTTATGATGGAAGTAGAAGTAATTGGTGTTGAAAGGGAAAAAATGTGTCCTTTCTTCATGAAAGCTTCAAAGTGGGATAATATATGTTGATCATGTAGACTTAGCAGTGATGTTTTTATATCTTTAAATAACCCATCTAAACTCTTCGATAATTCTTCATCTTTGTTCACAGTAGAGTAACTTGGCTAAGATTCTGTAGATTTATCTTCCTATGAATAAGGAATGTGAATTGTCTCTCCTTGTAAAATATTAGGCAAGCTATTTTGTATATTCTTTTGAAAGATGATGAAACTAACCTGTTGGTCAAGAGGCAGAGTCTGAAATCTATTTTGAACTTCTTCATAGGATTTAGCTCCCATGAAAACCTCGTCATAAGGAGACTCTTCGTGGATGTATCATTTCATTTTGAATTGAGATAAATGATTCTCTACTATCTTATGTGGATCATGTCTTTTCAATTCAATGTTAACTAACTTGACATCTTCCAAAGCTACATCTGTGACTTTGGTATGACCAAATCTAAGAATGTAAACATACCAACCTGAATGGGAAAAGACGACCATACCTTTTTCTGTGCCTCTTTCAATTCCTTAATGATTCCTCCTGTTATTGTTTGGTATGCCACTTCTCGACACACCAGTCTGTTAGGTAAAAAATGTGGAATAGCATGAGGAGGAACAAAGAAACCAAACACACTAATATAAGAGAATTTCTCCTCAATGTACTAGTCTACAAGTGTACCTAAGTTTCCCATAATCTTATCTAAAATATTGGGTGGTGGGTGGCCATAGATAGCTACATGAATAGGTACCACCACATTGTTACAGATCTCATAAAAGAAATCTTTCGCATTTTCTTCCCATAATTTGGAGTGGTAGAAGTGTATATGCTCAGAACTGGTTGGGCTCCAACTCCATATCATTAGGGGAAATGGGGTCATGAAACAAAAAAAATCCATGATATATGAAAACATGTAAAAAGGACTAGGTTTCCCTTTTGATTTTAATGATTTATACTAAGCAATTTCCTTTGTCATGTTGTTTGACAACATTTTATCCCAATTGAAAGTATAGCCTTCAGCTACTTCATTCATTATAGCCACCCATTCAACTGAGAAGTGTACAAGGTTCTTTTTCCCAAATAAACGACATAGCATCATCGTTATATATAAGATATAAGCATTGAGTGCACTCTTTTCTCTCAAAATCCAGGAGAAATGTTGCATTGTAAGTATATTTAGGTGTAAGAGAAATTTTATACATTACTTGTACGTTCTCTGGTCAAAAAGAGCCAACGAAAGTCTTCTGATAGTTGATAATGCTTTTGGTTTGGATGTCGACGTGCTCAAGAGCCCAACTTATCATATCATTATAGGGCATAATCTTAGGTCGTGCAAAAATCTTGTGCAATTCTAAATATGTTACCAATCTGAGCTTGGATGAGAAGGACTCGTCGTGTTCCTCAGTAGAATCGTCTAGACATATAAGAATCTCATGTTCTAAAATATCATAAACCTACTTCCAAGACTTAATGGTATCCTTAATTCGTGGAGTGGTGTCTGATAGAATGTCTGTGTTTGGATTGGAAACATCCACTGATGCGTCTTTCTTCT
Organism: Picea glauca; assembly: GCA_000966675.3. Classification (NCBI taxonomy): domain Eukaryota; kingdom Viridiplantae; phylum Streptophyta; class Pinopsida; order Pinales; family Pinaceae; genus Picea; species Picea glauca. The sequence goes on along the minus strand of JZKD02S0329405.1, from coordinate 220,642 downwards.
TCGTAGCTTTGTGTGGTGCCATAATCCTCAGAGAAATCATAATAACCTTCATGTAACAAGATAAGTATGCCATCTCTTTACTGACTGAAAAATTCTAATTGCAAAAGGTAAAATGACTTGAAATTCAAAATGTTTTATTCATAAAGTCTATCAATTTTCGTATTGATTTACTGACAGAGAAATTATTAAAAATTTAATGGAATTTATTACCTAGAGATTCACAATCTTTATTTAAATCGTTAACTTTTTCGAATCATAAATTTCATTAATACTTCAGTGGTTCGGCGTTCAGAGTTTTTAATGTGACAGGGAAAAAAATTCCCGAAGGCCGAATTTCTGGAGAAGTTAATCTCTAATTAATCACTTTTATGTTTTAATTAATCATGCTTTAAAAGTTTTATTAGCCTTAAATACTTTGGAAGTTTGGTATTCGGGGGTTTTGGATGAAGGACGATAGAAATATTTTGAGGGCTGAAATTGTGAAGTGATTAATTAATATTCAATCATGATTAATTAAAGCTATTAAATGTTTTATTAACTCTTCGAAGAACTTTTACTTTTTCATGATATAAAATTCTCTGGCACTTTGTCAATTCAACAGTTTTTGAACTCAATCTTTGTTAAAACTCCCAAAAGGAAATATCCCGAAGTGACATGGAAGAGATGACGTCATTCTTAGTGACGTGTCAAAAAAGGAAGAGTGACACATGTCACTTGAAATTGAGCGAATAATTTGACACAAATGTTAAAAATAAGTGCCACGTGTCAGCCCTAGAAAATATTAGAAGACACGTGTCCTATGACTCATCTGTAATTTTATTTTTTTAGGAATTTTGACGAGGAATTGTCTTAGAGACTTCGTAGATTTGGGTTTTTTATTTTTTGGATTTCTTGATACTCCCAAAGCACGAAGCTCCGAAGTGACCGTTAGAGGCTTTCTTTTAAAAATCGGGCGGTTTTTACATTTCATAGATCACAAGAACCGTTCGATCAACTTAGTGCAACTCATCGACGATTGATATTGTAAGCACCTTATTGATTTATAACAACCAATGGATTTCTTTTAAATTTAAAAGGCAATTTCCTAAGTTTTTTTTCTTTTTAGTGAAATTTTATTTCTAAGAGAAAAAACCAAAAGAATAAAAGTTCAGAATTCCAAGTGTTCTAACATAGGCTCCATCTGGGGATTGTGTCTCCTTGTGAGGCAAAAAATAATGGTAGACCAAGTGTCTTTATTGGGTAAATGGAGTCATTATTACTTTTTTTTTTCTTAAAAACATTATCTAGTTTTATTTTAGGAATTAATCGTTCATAGAAAAATGAAGTCATCCAAATCCAAAAATTTTAAAACATATTTAATGGTTGATCTCAAGTTAGGCTACTAAATAATTCCCTTTCTTAAAATTTATTTCGGAATTGTTTAAGATAATAATAAAAAAAATAACTAAAATATCAAGATTTGACAGACTTTGTTCGCTTCAAGGTTAAACAGATGTAACATATTTATTTAGGGAATCCCTAGTTGGTTCAAGATGAAAATATCATTGGAAAAATAACTAGATAATAGAGTATGATATATAGATATGTATGACAACCTTACAGATATCATAGATATTTCTTCACTGCCAGCGAGCCTGTTCAATACCCTGGTGAATTTATCTACTACTCCCATTGAATTTCTTTTCACCACTTCTATTAACGAATTTTCATTTCGTTGGGATGAGGGAAATCAATAAATGAATTTCCTTTCATCATATCTTTTAGAAAAGATGGGGGCAATTGAATTATGAAATTCCTTTCACCACATGTCTTGGATTTTAACAATTTGAAGTGGGGGAAATTAGTTTGTATGTAACATACAAGGGATGATATATGTTTAAAATATTTAAAATGAAAAAGAAGGTCTGCCCACAATTTTAAGAATATTCTGAAACTAACTTTCTTCAAATTTTCAATACACCTTCGCCTATAGGAGAAACTTTTTGGGAATTTTAAACATTTCAGAGATAAACCTTGAGTGATTTGGTCAGTTTAAAATATGACATCAGAGCTAAAATTATCAATATTATCCTAGACATACTTTTTCAATTAAAATCAAAAGAACGTGAATATTTTTGCCTAATCTTGTTTTGAAAATATGCTTTTAAGTTTTCAGAGTCAAGGTAAGTCTCTTTATTTCTATGACGACTAAAAGGATGAGAAAGGAAAAAGAAAATATGAAGTGGAAAGAACTTGGGGAGAGGAAAAAATAACCAAATCAAGGATTCATAGGATATGAATAAAAAATGTCCTAATCCCACAAAATTTTTTGTATTAAGTTTAGACTTCTTTCGAGTTTATTTATTATTATTTTTATTTTTTATATCAGAGATGGCTTTAGAATTTATCAGCATGATACTTCAAGTTATATTTTTCTACATCTCCAACTTTTTGGTCAGGTGATAATACCATCATAAGAAAAACTTACTTCGCATTTATTTCAATCAATTTTTCAATTTTATTCAGACTATAAAAACAAATAGGAACTCATACCTTATTTTCTTTTTTGAATTTTCAGCAAGGCATATTACTTATTTATCACCTGTTTTTAGCGAAATCAAAATGATGGAAAGAGGAGTGACAAGTTTTTATTGAGCCTCATCTATTGTTCAACAAGATCTTATTCTGCAAAAGGAATGAAATACAAAACATTAGATAATCCTGTAGAATAGAGATTATACATGATAACGATGTTTTTTAGTTCAGTAGTCCTCAAGAAGCTTTTAATATGTTCTATGTATTATCTTGATTAGCTATCGAATGAATTTTATTTTATAATGCAATTTGTTTTTCTTTTTCTAAATTTATTTTTAAAATGAAGTCAAACAATCATAATTTTATTGAAAATATTTTCAACAAGTGATCAAATAACTCAGATAATTTACAAAAAGAAAAGAAAAATGGAAGATTAAAATTTCCAATGTCAATCCAATCCGGTATATACAATGGAAATCTAAAAAGTAACTACTACATGAAATGTTTTAAATAGCGCCCATTGATGGGCGCCTCAAGAATCTCTCCATTAAGATTTTCGAGTGAGAATGAGTTTTTTCCCTTAGTAACTACAATTTTGAAAGGTTTGAACCAGAGATGATCAAATTTCCCATGCTTCCTTGCATCTTCCTTTCTAGATTCCCATTTTAAAACTAAATCACAAGGAATAAAATCCATGTATTTATCTTTCTTATCAAAAAGGGATTTCATGCTATCCTGTTATTTTTGGAGCTTATCATCCTCTTCTATTATGTTTTGTTGTACTTCGATGATTTGATTTATTCTTCTTGTAATATCATTCGGCTCTTCATTCACATCCTGCCATAGTTTCATAATAGGAAGAGAGAGATTAATAGGAATAATAACATCAGTACCATACACTAATTGGAAAGGAGACATACCTATAGATTTTTGGGTGCCAATTTTGCTTTCCCATAAGGAATATTTTAAGTGTATATGCCAAGATTTTTTATTTTCTGTCAAAACCTTCTTGATTATCGTCATCAAACTCTTATTAGATGATTCTTCTAGCCCATTTCCTTGAGGATAATAGGTTGTAGAATGACCTAAAATAATATTGTATTTTTGAAAAAAAAAATCATTGCAATAGATTTAAAAGCCTGATCATTATCAGTGACTGTTTCCTAGGACAACCAAATCTTGCTAAGATGTTTTCTTTCAAAAATTTTATCACTACTAAATCTTTATCATTCTGAGTTGGGATGGCTTCAACTCATTTCATAAAATAATCAGTACCAGTGAAAATCCATCTATGTTGAGAGCTAGATTGTGGATGAATCTCTCCAATGAAGTCTATACCCCATTGTTGGAAAGGAGCTTCATCGTTTACTAGAATTAAAGGTAAGGAAGGAATATTTTTCTTACCAGCAAACAATTGGCATGAATTGAACGCTCTTTCTCTTGTATTTACATTGGTGAATAATTTTGGCCAATAATATCCTGCCCTTAAAATTTTGTAAGTTGTTGCTCTCCAGTCATGATGTCCTCTGCATACTCCTTCATGAAAATCATCAATGACACCTTCTGTTTCAGATTCTATAAGGAAATATAACAAGAAAACAAGAGAATATTTCTAGTATAACTTGCCATCAATAATGAAATACTTAATTGCATGTAACTTTAAAGTTCTTTCCTTAGAAGTAGTTATATCATTCGGACATTGCATAGTAAGAAGATATGAAACAATGTCACTGTACCAAGATGAGGAGGAAAATTTATCTTCAATTTGAATAATAAGTGCTTGATCATCGATTTCCTCTATATCTAAGAGAGAATAATGATACTCGAAGTTACTTATTCCAAGAGATCTAAAATTTGATTAAGCTAAAGCCCTTGCCAGACCTTGACCTTTCACTAGTTTAGTTGGTTTAACTTCTAAATCAAACTCTTTAATTTTAGCTAACCATATACCTCCTCTTCCATCGTTGTCTGGTTGAACTAAGATATCTTTAATTGCATTTGTTGGTACATAAGCAATTATTTTTTAGTGCAAGACATATGTTCGGAAATCTTTGAGGGCCTTTGCCGTTGCATAAGCTTGTTTTTCAAGAATGTTGTATCTTAGCTTTGCATCTCTAAGGCTTTTGCTAAAAAAGGATATCAGTTGTTCAAATCCCTCTTCATTTTTCTGAAGAGAACGATTGAAATAGTATGTTCATATGAGATCCGAATAGGAGTAATGTTGCAATAGTATGTTCATATGCAAAGGAGAAGATTAAGAATTATTTTGTATAGTCAAGACTTACCAATACTGGTGCTTCTCCTATGGATTTCTTAACACATTCGAAGGATGATTTTTCTTCTATAGTCCATTTTACTTCTCTATCCTTTTTTATCATATATGTAATCAATTTAATTATTTCAGCAAAGTTAGGAATAAATCTCCTCAAAAAATTGATTTTACCTAAAAAGGGTTGAATCTCTTTTCTATTTCTAGGAATATTAATTAGATCAATAGCTTAACCTAGTTTAGGATCCACTTTGATTCCATCCTTTGAAACTATATTCCCTAAAAGTTTACCTTCCTGCATGGCAAAGTGTGATTTTTTTGGGTTTAGGGACAAACCAAATTTTCTGCATTTATCAAAAGTTTGTCTGAGGTGCACCAAATGTTCTGCATCAGAATTAGATAAAATTTTAAGATCATCCAGATAAATAACAACAAACTTATCTCTCTCACCAATGAATGCTATATCCATTTCTCTCTAGAAAATTGCTCCTGCATTCATTAAACCAAAAGGAATTTTATCATACATAAAGTTCCCCATGGAGTAGTAAATGTAGTATTTTCTCTATCATCTTCATGAACAACAATATGATTGTATCCTGAGAAACCATCGATCATAGAAATTATTTTATCCCCTACCACCTTCTCTAAAACATGATCCATTTTTGGGAGAGGGTAGTTATCTTTAAGAAAAGATCGATTTAGGTTTCTAAAATCAACACATAGTCTTATTTCTCTGTTCTTCTTCCTAACAGGGAAAACATTAGCCACCCATTCAGAGTATCTGAGGGGAACAATGATTTTTTCATCAAGGAGTTTTTTAACCTCCTTTTCTATTACCGGAAGAAGAATTGGGTTTATCTGTCTAAAAAATTGCTTGAAAGGCTTAATACCATGTTTTAAGGGAATCTTATGCTCAATAACAGAAGTATCATAGGTTTTAAAATCTTCGTAATACCATGAAAAAAAATATTTATATTGTTTAAGTAACTCAACATATTTACTCTTTATTTGAGTAGGAAGATATTTAGATATTTTGACCATCCTGGGATTTTCATTTTTTCCTATGTTACAATATTCAACTTCTTCAGGTTGAGGTCACAAAGTAGACTTTAAAGGTATATCATCTTGGTCAAATAACCTTTCTAGAGGGATAAGACCTCTGGGAATTTGATTTTTTTTAAGTAAGATAATTCGGTGATTTGCAATTTTATCTTGGAACTTTTCTGGGTTTTCTCCTTCCTTCAGAATCCAAGCATGATCATTCTTATTTTCTTGATCAATGTGGGTCTCAGAAAACTCATCTACCATTTCCAGAAATATCTTGATTTGTTCATCATCTTCAAATACTTGTCAGTGTTGAAATTTTTTGGGGATTGAAGGTTTATGTCTCATCTCAATATGATACTTCAACTTCAAAACAATAGGTGGTACAAAAGTTGTAGCATCTTTGGCTAAGGATGTTGATACTGAGAGGGGGGGCGAATCAGTATCCAGTACAATTTAAAAAACTTTTTCAACTTATATTTAAACCATTCAATTATATCCAATGAGAAATGAACAATAGTATAAGAGTTACACCAATACACCACAATATA
>JZKD02S0329405.1:192625-214164 GCA_000966675.3 Picea glauca | reverse complement strand
ATGTATACTATCCATCCATGGGTGTTGTATCTGCATATGCATTTTCCTTCATGTCCAAATACCTTCATCAATCTTGCGGTCCAAAACCCATGACTAGGGTTGACATCAATGACAAAAACTAATCTTCCAACAAAGGAGTCATCTTGTTGATTATGCATTCTAGGAATAGAGTGAATGTTAAAAGACCAAAACAAATTTTATATGAGATCCCAAGCACAATTTCTATATGACCTCAATCTCAGATGTTTAGCTTGGTATTGTTGTTTTATTTTTTTCACAATTAGCCCAACATCACCACAAACTATCAAATGTTTGATTTTTAGTTTCTTCCAGCTTCTAATCCTAAAAATAAAGCTTCATATTCACACACATTATTGGTATAATCAATATCCCATTGTAGTCTATAAGAAAAAGGGATGTAATATTCATCACTTGGTGCTACAAATAAAACTCCAGCTCCTTCTCCTTTACAAGAAGAAGCATCATCAAAGAACATTTTCCACATCTCGTCTCTAATATTTATATTTTTCTTTGAAAATTCTATTTTTTTATTTTCTTCTTCTATACATTCTTCAAAATTATCATTTATGGATAATATACAATTGGCTAGATCTTGATCAGCAACATAGACTAGGTAATTATTAGGGTTTTGAGGGTCACTTACAGTATAATCCAATCTAGTTTCTCTGTACAATCGAGTAAACTGTCCACCAAAAAATGGAATTGTAGCATATGTCATGTCTAACTGGACTGATCCTCCTAACTTGGCACCCCAAGATCTTGATAAAAGCATGCGATACTTGGCAGGAACATCAACAATGACTACATCCATAAGAATAATTTTCACAAGAAGCTGAGCAATATTTACAACTAAATCTTTAATCATACCCAGACACTTAAAATTTCTAGAATCAAAAGAATATGAATCTTGATAAGGTCTGGTAATTTGAAGGCCCAATTTATCCATGATAATATTAGGCATCAAATTATGTGAATCTCCTAAATCTTACATGCAATTGTGTAGTAAATGATCATGCACAATACAATTAGTGTAATATAGAAAGTAGAAACATAATATTTACTATTTTCAATGTGTGATCCAAACATGATTGTAGGTTTTTCATTCTGCAAATTGATAACATCGGCTTGACATTCAGCATCAGAAAAATTTATTGCTTTTGCGATTTTCTTTTTATAGATAAGATTTCTAGCAAGTTCAACTAGAGGCATTGGAATTTTAATTTTATTTAGTTCATTTTCTATATTGAAAGTCCCAATTGATTTTTCAATTTCCCTGGTCTGAACTTTGTCTTGTTTATTTGTTGGCTTCTTAGTTTATAATTCTTTCATTTCAACTTATGTTGTTCAAGAAGCTTGCGTTTCTGTCGATGGTTTTGTAACTGCTGCCTCATTCACTTTGTTTCAAGATAAAATATTTTTTGGTGGAGCATTTATAGAAAAAAAAAATCTTGACCTCAAATCATATTTATGTTGGAGCTCGGCCATTATTGAATCAGCAAGACCTTTGTATGTAGAGTCTCCCAAATTTTTGATATTTTCATCGTCATTAAATAGAGATTCCAGATCCAAGGATTTCTCATAATCTTGTTTGGTAAGGTCAGGCTCAAGATCATCATCATTGTGGTTCTTTAGATCTTCCTCTAATTCGTCATAATATCGCACCTCATCTCCCTATACGAGATTCTCAGTTTTTAAAGGAGCTTGAATCTTTTGTTCCTCATTTTTTATTTTCCTTTGTTGTATATAAGGATTTATGTTAGGATTTATATCATATGGATCGGGTTTGGATTTTTCCATTTCCATCCTAGAGATTTTATTTGATAAATCTTTAATAATTTTTTCCATCTCATCAATTTTTTCTTCTGAAGAAATTTTTTTAGAGCCAGAAGGCCCTACATGTTCTTTAAAACATATGGGTTCTCTTGTTCCCATATCAAATTTGGTTTTCAAATTTTTGGATTCCATCATATTGGATTCAATCTCTATATCATCATCTTGCATCCCTACTAAAGTAGTGGATATTATTTCTCTCAAAAGCAGAGCGAAATCAGAATCAAAATCCCCTACAAAAGTAACCTTTGCAGATGGATGAGAAGGTTTAACTTCAGTCGGGATCTTGTGATAAAGTTGATTAAATATTTGAATAAACTCTAGGACTATTTCGTATGTTTTCTTTCTCAAGGCTCCGAGTTCAGTTAACTAATATAAATGGTATTTTTTCTCACCCCATTGCCTTAAGAAGGAAGTTTCTAGATCAGTATATGATGGTATAGAGTCCACTGGAAGTCCTCTGAACCAATTTCTTACCTGTCCTTCAAAAGTTTGTACTAACAGTATCATGTAAACATATCCATGCTCAATACCAAGGATATCGGCGAATTGGTCAAAAAAGACTATATGGTTTGTTGTTGTCAAATCCCCTTCACCTGTGAATTTAGGGAGGCTCTTCATGTAATTGTCAGGTAAATCATGTAGGATAACTGGAAGAGATAAGGGAGCATATCTAGAAATAGTCTTTGAAAAAAATCTTTGGAGGTTGAACTGGTATATTTTCTTGTCCACCATCCCCTCCACCTTCGACATCTCCAACACTGACCATTGAAAGTCTAAGAGACAAAATTAGAGGACTAAACATGAGATTATCAAAAACTTCAAAAGACTGATCTACTGAACTTTTGACTACTTCGATATGGTCTGAACGAAGTTCAGAAACATAATTGTAAGGAAATGGAAGATCTAAATGAGGGGGAAAAATAGAACTTGAACCCGGTTTCTCAAATTTACCATAAGTATAGATAGGAGAAGTAATAGGGGATGAATCTGAGTCTAAAAAGTAATCTTCAGGGTTTTTGGAAACAAAAACTTTTACTTCGGGAAGAGAAAGAATCGACTGTGTACAAATGATAGTAGGGATTGAAATGGATTGTTTGTTTTCGCTGGTAAAAGTATCTATCAACGAGATAGGGGTGGTATGAATAATATCAAATTTTACTTCAGGAATAACTCCTTCTGGAGTTTCTAATTTAACTTCAGATTTACTTGTTGATGCTTCTACAGAATGAACTTGTTTATATTTTTCTTTAAGACTTACTTCTTCAGCGGGAATCTTAACATTAACTTGTGTAACTCTAGGTTGGTACATCTTACCTGTTGATGCAGAAGTCTGTCTAAGATATCCCTTCGGTTTCAACAACTTTTTGGGATCCGAAACTGGTGTAATATGCTTTTCGTATGGGTTTTTCCTGGTATTGTTTTGACCAAATGCCAGCTTTGCCTACAATGGATTCGCCAGGTGAAATATAAAATGAACCTTATAACATATTCAATCTGTTTTCACCATAAAACACCAAAATTTAACTTTGTCGTTTTCCCAGGGAAAAATGATTTTGTTTCTTCATTCCCCAGCAATGACGCCAAAAATATGTTATTCCTGAGATTGATTCTAGGCTCAAAGAATAATGTTAGGAATCAAAGATTTTAAATGAAATGTTTTTATAAGTGCTTTCTTCTACCTTCATTTTTTCTGAGAAATAATCGTTAAATGAAAATTATGATAAGACAGTACAGAGGTTGTATCTTGTTATCTGAGTCGTAATTTTAATTTCAAATGATGTAGAAATGATTGACAAAACTGTTAAAACAAAGAAAGGTATCAATTATAGATAAGTCTCACCTTATTTGCAGTAGAATAAAAATAGAAGATGTACCCTTGAAAGGAGATTAAGAATGCAGTAACTCACACAAGTCACAAGTCTTGTTTTTACTCACAGTAATAATAGAGGAAAAATTATCACTGAATGAACTTCTGATATATTATGATCACAGTAGATGTATTACTAAATTGTAATCATTCATTCCTCTGTGTCTCCATATCTTATGAATTTGGTTTTGTAGTTCTTGAAGAGTGAATGATTACAATTTAGTAATACATCCATTGTGATCATAATATATCAGAAGTTCATTTACTAACAGTTTTTCCTATGTTATTACTGTGAGTAAAAACAAGACCTGTGACTTGTGTGAATTATTGCATTCTTAATCTCCTATCAAAGGTACATTTTCTATTTTTCTTCTACTGCAAATAAGGTGAGAATTATCTGTAATTGATACCTTTCTTTGTTTTAACAGTTTTGTCAATCATTTCTACATCATTTGAAATTAAAATTACGACTCAGATAATGAGATAGAACCTTTGTACTGTCTTATCATAAATTTCATTTAAAGATTATTTCTCAGAAAAACTGAAGGTAGAAGAAAGCACTTATAAAAACATTTCATTTAAAATATTTGATGCCTAACATTATTCTTTGAGCCTAGAATCAATCTCAGGAACAACAACCCCTATAACAAACACTGACCTAGGTGAGGCCTCATCTCCCACAGATTTAAAGAAAACACCAAATGTGAACGCTTTCTCTTTAGACAAAAGTGGAAATCCTTTTGTCCCACCTTTCCTTTTAACATTTGAAGTCTTCAACAGAAACCTACATAACTTCTTGGTTGATTCAGGGGAATCTTCCAATGTCATGTCGTTGTCCATTTGCAAGAAATTGAATGCAATCGTGCTCAAAATTGATAAACATGTTATACAACTAGACATAACATAGGTAAAAGTTATTGGGGAGCTTAAGGATGTCATGATCAGAATGGCTACACACCCGAAGTTTTTTAGTAATTGACATAATTGTAGTAGACATCCCAGAAGATTATGGACTGCTACTTAGTATAGATTGGTCCGAGAAACTGAATGGATACTTTATCATGGAATAGGATCACCTATATTTTCCACTAAAGGGACATACCAACATGATTAAGATTGATAGGGAAAGATATATCAAACATATTGTCACTGATTTAGAAGCCTTCAACGAACCCTCGTCAACAGGTTTCCCCATGCTAGGAAACTACTCCTGCGAGTCTGATTTTGACAATTTATCTCCTCTCTCATCTGATATACCTCTCACTCAAAACTCTGAAATGACTTTTCAAGTGAATCTACTAACAATGGAAGAAGAATGGATCTTCTTTCAGGAACCTCAGTTGGAAGCAACAGACAAGGTATACGGAGATGAGAAAATAACCAGGCCTGAAGAAGTTGTTGAATTTGTCTCACAAGTTTGGACGTTGTACTTTGATGGGTCTAAATCACAAGAAGGATCGAGAGCATGATGTATTCTCATAGACCTAGAGGGAAGGTGGAATTTCCTATCTTGTAGACTAGAATTTGAATGCACTAATAACACTGTTGAATATGAATCTCTAGTTCAGGGACTAAATAAATCCATAGACTTAAACATTAAAGAACTAAAATTTTTTGGGGACTATGATATTATCGTTAGGCAGGTAAAGAATACTATCCATTGCAATTCATCCCACTTGAGAAATTACCAACAAGAGGTGCATATACTAATAGAACATTTTGAGGCCTTCAATATTACTGTGGTTCCCAAAGAAAAGAATAATCTTGATGATTCCCTAGCCACTGCAACCCCGATGTTATACCCTTTAGAAGACTATGAAGCCTCTAGGTTCACTATGGAACTTCTCTACAAACCATCAGTACCCAATGTTGGCCCTCGACCAAGTTTTGAGGAATACTTGGTCATAGTTGGCCATTTGGTACTTTGATTGCTTATCGAAGACAAAGTTCATAGCGAAGCGGAGATCACGATATCTCGCCACCTTTTGTGGAACCTTTTTGGGTTTTTTGGGAATATTGTAATGGGAAAGGGATGTCGGCCCTTGTTTAGGCTGTTTTCTATGTATAAATAGAGGTCTAGGCCATGTAAGAAAAGAGGCCCTATCTAGTCGATGGCTTAGTGCATAAGTTGGATCTATGTGATTAGAATTTTGTGTGACTGTAAGAGCTCTGTGCATGCTGTAATATTGATAAGTGCATGGAAGTGTGAGAAGGCTTAGTTATTGGATCTACCTGGGGAAAGAGGATCTAGCGAGCTGCACAGATCTCTTGTCCTGTGCGGGGTAAGAGTCATTGACGCTCTGTGCTGTAAATTATTAACCAAGATAATATAAAGAATACTTTGTGGACGTAGCCCCAGGGTGGGGGTGAACCACGGTAACTCTGTGTATTGTACTGATGTGTTTATATCTCTCTTTCTAAGTGATATGATATGTTTAGATAGATTTATTAATGCTTTGTTCTTATGAGATATGAATGCATGCTAGATATGATACATAAGATGCTAAGTGCTTAATCTATTGAGTATAACCTGTTTATCATTGCTAAGTGCTAGATTTGAGTAATTACTGCAGTGCTCTATGCTTTTTGTGAAGTGTATTAATGAATGTATGTTAGAAAATAACTGATGCTAAGTACGTTGTAAGCAAGATAATCATATATCTGTGTCCTAGCTAAGGTTGCAGACACCTGAGTCCTGCAACCACCCCTGCCTCTACCTCGGGTGAGACTTCATCTCGCAGGTGTTGCTGAAAGGGTCAGTAGTTAGGGCTTTGTTGGTGTGCTCTTGAGCATTGAACCCTGGGTCTGCCCCTGTTCCAACAAATGGATCCATTGTCGGGACCTGGAACTGTGATTGTTGGGAACTGAAGAAGAAGAATCTTTGTGCGAAATAAGCTTTGTGCATAGATTTATTTCCCTAGTGCGCAGTGTTCTGTTTGACCTGTGAAGCTTTGTGACAAGAAAGAAAGGTCAGATCTGAAGAAGAGAGGTTAGATCTGAAGAAAAAGAAGACATATCTGTGAAGAAAGAGGTCATATATGCAAGAAAAAGGTAAGATCTATAAGATCTGTTCTTTGATAAAGGTAAGAATAGTTAAAAGTCTTAGATTTGGAATCTTTGTGCTTTGTAGAAGTAAGATAAGTAAAATTATTTTGTTTCTAAAGCATGCATATAGGTATGTTTGATAGATTCTATCCTAGATTCAAAAATAGGGCATTAATAGATGAAAGAAAGTTTGATATGAATAGATCTGATAAGTATAGTGATAGATACGGTATACCTATGCATAGAAAGAATTTTGGGACTAAGCAATGGATGCAGGATCCTAGAAAGAAATGTTTGTGGGCTAACTGTTATGATCCTAGCACACAGTACATTCAAAGTTGGGGATCATTGAAGAGAAAGAGAGGATTAATTCTTTGTTACAATTGCAAAAGGCCTAGACATATTGCTAAGGAATTCCCTAGGAGAATACCTAGTTGTCTTTGTTGTAAAGCTATGGACCATGAAGTATTGGATTTCCCTAGAATGATTGCTAGACTTGAAAAGATAAATATAGAGCAAGCAAGAGATCAAGAGACCAATATTATAGCAGAAACCCAGAAAGAATAAAAAAATATATTGCTATAGATGAGAGATACCTTGAATGACCACTGACATGTTAGGCTATCAGAGATATTCAAGAAGAAAGAACAGATCGAAGTGAGAATAGGAGACTTCGACATTGACTGTGTTTTTTATGAAGAAACACAGGTGAACATTATGACAGAAGGAACCTGGAAAGCTATAGGAAGAGCTGACATGACCCCTTCATTAGGAGGAATAGGGTTATTCAGAGGAAAGTTGGTAAACCTATGTGGAAATCTCACTCAGATATCTATGAATGCTCATGGAGCTTTGACAGAAGAAGATTTTGAGATTGTTAAGTTCGTGGAAGACAACGCCCTGTTTACTATGTTACTTGGTAAACCTTGGATTGAGAAAGATCAATCTAGAAAACAGGAAGCAGAAAAGACCTAGAACAATAGAGACAAGAGTTAAGAGACTTCATGACTAGAAGGATCGCACAGTTAATTGAAGAACAGGAGAACAAATCAATGGTTCTTGACCCAAGGAACTTGGATGATGAAGTTGAAAGAACGCTAGAAGAACCACAGAGGACCGAAAAATATGTTGGACAAGTAATACCCATGGATCTGAAGAAAGAATCTTAGCACTGCCAAGTTACCATGCCAAGAGAAGAAAAGAATCAGAATGAAAAAAGGATGACCGAGAGAAAGCTCACTGGGAATAAGGCTAGAAAACACATGAAGAAGAAAGTGAAGTTGGAGAAATTACATAACATGCCAGAAGAAACCCCGCAGAAGGAAAACATGAAGAATTTGAGCTTCATCGGGATAGTAGAACAACGACATATGGCACTTCACCATGTCGAAGTAATATAGCCGTTAGAAGACGATATACCCATTTCGTTGATGGCCCAAACGGCTTGAAAGAAAGTTATGACCTGTTAACTAACCATTAGACTACGCCATAATGGATAGATCAAGAGTTAATGGACCCTCCTATCTATTGCAAGCAGTCTGTTACATATTTACTTATTCTGTCACGCCATGCCCAGAAGACATTTTTGTCAATTGAGAACTTGAGCTCACAGAATACCCGCATTGTGGAATAGTGACTACCCTACCTTTCTCTCTACTCGATTATGATACCTTCATCCCATTGACAACCTAAGAAAGTGATCCTGAGCTTACACGTCCAATGAGCTTAGCGTAGCAGAAGAATCGATGAGAGAAGTACTTGCTAGCTTAAGAATCGAAAGAGTTATGTCGAAAAGAGGAATGTCCACTAGAGTCCAAGCCTCATCGTCAAGAGGAGTAGCAGCTTCTCCATCCACTGCTTGAGATGGACCATCCAAACAGACTACTGAGAAACATACTAAACATAGAGATGAAATTGTGAATGCCAAACTGATCCCGAGAATCTTTCCCTCTTACATACCTCCTCTGAAAGGTGAAATCAACCATGACAGTGTGCCCCGAGATTACGACTATCCTATGATCACTGTGTACCTATCGAAGGGTGTGCACACAGTTCACACTAAGAAGACCAAGCTCGCAGCATTGAAGTTTTGCGACTTTAACCTTGGTGACCGGAAATCCTAAAGTATGCTTGCCCCACAAAAGTATCTAACGATGACAAAGGGAAATAATTCCAAGATCATCCCTTAGAAATGGAAGATGAACCTCACGCAGTCCACCTTACTTAATGTAATGAAGATTCCACACTTTGGCAGGCACCAGGAGGTGAATGCTTACGTAAAATTGATACTGGTGAGCTACCATGGAGGATATCTCTGGTTGAACCGGTGTATAATGATTGATCCGACACTAATCAATCATATCACTAGGCTGAGCATGCAAGGCCTTGAGCCACAAGACTATTACCCTGGAAAGACCGTGGATCACGCTCTTTCACAAAAGATTAAAGAGCCATATGGAAATGTTGAAAAAGGCGCACGAGGTTACAAGGTAACATCTATTGACAGTGGTGCAGTGCGCCTCGCCTATTAGATGATCACAGGAAAGTTAGTCTGCAAGAACAGATCGATGCAAGTATCTGGTTTGGTAGTTGATCTCACAGGAAAATGCGTAGAAGGAGTCCAAATGACTTGGTCGAAGTACTTAGTGGATCAACTTGAATTGGATTGTAGAGAAGCATAAGACCAAGGATATGAGTTCCACTTTAGCTGGTTCTCATCCTGATCACCTTCATAGCATGGGAGATGCCGGAGGATGTCATTTTTACTAAAACCCTAACATTTGAACCATTGGTTGTGAAGTTCAGTACATTATGGTACACGACAGATATGAACTAGCAATGGCAGTCAAATACCCTCTTCCATAGATACTACATCGAGTTGAAGATGGAAATACAAGCCACACCTTGCATTACTCCAAACACACTCCACATATTCAGACCCTTAATGAAGTTCAGCGCGGACTGCCACTTCATATACCTAACTCCACATGTTGATGAGAACCAGGAACAACTTTAGTCCTATTATAAATTGACAGAAGAAGACCTTGAATAGATTAACAAGGAATGGTCAACGGACCTCCTCATTGCAACAGATCTGGCAGATATTTCAGATATCAGCAACCTAGAAACTGTGCAAGACACACCTGGGCCCAGTAAAATGCAGAAGACAAAGAAGAAAAAGGAGACGAAGAAAACTGAAGAGGTTCAAGATGTGGATAGCCACTCTGTAAGGAAAGCTTCCATCACACCAAATGAAGAAGGTAACGACGAAGAACTAGAAGAAGTTGAACAACAACCAAAATATGAAGTCGAAGTTCTAAAGAAAAGAAAAGGGTCACCTTCGAAGTCTTCCATTAAGAAGAAATACAAAGCGACCATGACCAAGATGAAGACCACGCTCAATCCATATGACTTTAGCTTTCTCCTCGCAACTTTGAATGAAGCTATAGAAGAGATCACAGAAAAGCAGGAGGCTAAGAAACAGACGATGTATGACAAAATCTAAGTCGAGCTACAAGGAGTACAGTGAGCCCTCCAGTCTAATCATGCAATCTCCACGGCGCCTATGCCATAAGGAACACCCAAAGCAGGAGACGAGTCAATTCAACTTTGTTGGATTGCTGACCTAGTCGAAGTACACATTTGGAAAGAAGAAGAAGTAACAACGCAGGCCACCCATGCCCTAAAGCATGCACACAAGGAAATCATAGAGCAACGCCAAGCTACACAGCAAGAGAAGGAGGCCATCCAGGAGAATTTTGATAAAGAACGCGCAAAGATCAATAAATAAAAGGAGAAGTTGCTTGCGAAGTAGATCGGGATCGAAGAAGCAGTCAATAGAGCATTTCTCTCTATGATTGGCTTAGAACAAAAGGCAGAAGAACCCATAGAATGCCAAGTAATGAAGCTTGTTGAAGTCACTCAACAACTACAACAAAGAGTAGTAGACCTAGATCTCCAAGCTATATCGATCACTCCATAAGAAGAACGTGACCAATGAGAAGTGAATGCCCAAAGTACAATAGAAAGGATTAAGGCACTCACTGAAGAATGTAAGAAATTAAGTAGTATAAGTGCGCAGATACATGAGAACCTATCCAAGAACCTTGAATTGCATAAATTGGAGTCACAACTCTAGGAGGCAAAGTACCAAGCCGAGAAGTTACAGGTATAGTTGAAGGCCCTACCGACCATAGAGAAAATGAAGAGGTCCCACAAACAGTGCGTCATGCAGCAGTAGATTCATATGATCCAGAGCAAGGTCATGGAAGTGACACGACAACTTCAACCTTTGCAGGATAGGGCATGTCAACTATTCTTAGATATTGAGAGCCAAGGGACAGACTTGGAACAGGTCATGAACAAAGCAGAGCAATGCTTAGAAGGACCCGTTAGTAATGCACTCATTTAGGAGTTTTTCGAGCAAGAAGAAGTAGCAAAGAAACAGGTCGAAGCATCTCGAGTGAAGCTCGAGGCCTTTGAGGCCGAGTTACCCAGAGAAGAGTGACTCGAGACGAGTCACATGTGAGTGTTGGGGGCCTATTGGCCCTCGACCAAGTTTTGAGGAATACTTGGTCATAGTTGACCATTTGGTACTTCGACTACCTGTCGAAGACAGAGTGCATAGTGAAGTGGAGATTACGGGATCTCACCACCTTTTGTGGAACATTTTTGGGTTTTCTGCGAATATTGTAATGGGAAAGGGATGTCGGCCCTTGTTTAGGCCTTTTTCTATGTATAAATAGAGGTCTAGGCCATGTAAGAAAATAGGCCATGTCTAGTCGATGGCTTAGTTCATAAGTTGGATCTATGTTATCAGAAGTCTATGTGACTGTAAGAGCTCTGTGCATGATGTAATAGTGCCAAGTGCACAGAAGTGTGAGAAGGCTTAGTGCTTGGATCTACCCGGGGAAAGAGGATTTAGTGAGCTGCGCAGATCTCTTGTCCTATGCAGGGTAAGGGTCATTGAAGCTCCGTGCTGTAACTGCTTGACCAATATAATATAAAGAAGACTTTGTGGACATAGCCCCAGGGTGGGGGTGAGCCACGGTAACTCTGTGTATTGTTTTGATGTGTTTGTCTCTCTCTTGCTAAGTGTTCTGATATGTTTAGATAGATTTATTGATGATTTGTGATTATGAGATATGAATGCATGCTAGATATGATACATAAGATGCTAAGTGCTTAATCTATTGAGTATAACCTGTTTATCATTACTAAGCGCTATATCTGAGTAATTACTGTAGTGCTCTGTGCTTTCTGTGAAGTGTATTAATGAATGTATGTTAGGAAATAACTGATGCTAAGTGTGTTTTAAGAAAGATAATCACAGATCTATGTCCCAGTTAAGGTTACAGACACCTGAGTCCTGCAACCACCCCTGCCTCTACCTTGGGTGAGACTTCATCTGCTTCGCAGATGTTTCTGAAAGGGTCGATAGTTAGGGCTTTGTTGGTGTGCTCTTGAGCGTTGAACCCTAGGTCTGCCACGGTGCCAACACCTAACAATATTTCTAATTGGAAGGTTTTTGAAGGAGATGAACAGATTGAATATTTTCTAACCAATCAAGAGAATTTTAAAGATCTAGATATTGAGGATGAGGTGTTCCAAGAGAAACTGGAAGAAACTGATTTCCATGAACATAAGGGAGGAATGGATCATTCTAATAATAAACCAACGTTTCACATGATACCAAAAGGGGTAGCCAATTTGGAGAACCTTTTCGACCTCAAAGAAAGATTTAAAGGATTAAAGAACACAAAGACAAGGAGTTCATGTCCCATATATGATACTATAAACCTAGGAACCCCGAAAAACCATAAGAATGTAAATCAAGGGGAAAATGTGCCTAAAGAAGATAGGAAATCTTATCTCAAGGTTTTTAGAGAATATCAAGATGTCTTTGCTTGGACCTACCGAGAATTGAAAAATTATGATACTCGCATTATCCAACACACAATCCTGTTAAAATATGGAGTAAAAAACTTCCAACAAAATCTTAGGAAGTACCATCCATCTCTAGAACCCCTGATGTATCAAGAGTTAAATAAATTACTAGACACGAATATTATCTTTCAGGTTAGACACTCTTCCTGGGTAGAAAATTTGTTTCTTGTCAGGAAAACGTCTGGGGAGATTCGCCTGTGTGTAGACTTTAGAAACCTTAACAGAGCATCAGAAAAGGATAAATACCCTATCCCATCGATGGAACAACTCTTCTAGACCATATCTGGTTCTGAAATTTTCTCCCTTCTATATGGGTTCTCATGTTATAACTAGGTTCTAGTTTCAGAGGAAGATCAATTGAAAACTACCTTCCGAACCAAGTGGGGAACTTTTGCTTATAACACATGCCTTTTGGGTTGATTAATGCTGGGGAAACCTTCAAAAGGTCCATGGACATATCTTTTTAGGGATTGATTAACAAATTTGTAGTAGTATATTTGGATGGTGTGACTGTGTATTCAAAGAACATAGATCACATCCAACATCTAACTTGGATTTTTGAAAGGTGTAGGAAATATGGAATATCTCTAAACCCTAAGAAAACTATCTTTGGTGTCGAGGAAGGGAAACTACTAGGTCATATTATATCTCAAGAAGGAATTTGTATAGATCCAAAACAAAAAAAGGCAATATCTCATCTTCCCTTACCCCATAACAAAAAGGATATGCAATCCTTCTTTGGGAAAATCAATTTTGTGAGAAAGTTCACGCTCGATTTCGCTGAAACTGTCGAACCCTTACAAAAAATGATTCATAAGGATGTAGATTTTAAGTGGGATGATGAGTGAAAATATTCTTTCAACAATATCAAGACTACAATATCTCAAGCTCCAGTGTTGCGAAGTCCCAACTTTAGTAAGATGTTTTCCTCTATACTTTCGCCTCTAACCAGTCCTTAGGTATAGTTCAATACAAATTAAGTATTTCCTATGATTCTCCTAATCTAACAATTATATGCCACTGTTAAATACATAACCACTTCTACTATTATTCTTGTGGAAAATTAAACCACGATCACAACCACAATCACTAAGTGAAATATCAAGAACACATAACACATAAGTTTTTTCGGGAAAGCGTAAAGATAAAAACCCCACTATCATATATTATGTATATCACAAATCATGAAACAATTTATTACAAAAATCTAATCAAATAGCTCTCAATACAATAGAATCATCTCACATTGTCATATACAAATCAACAAATACATGTTCCAATTCTTCATGTCCAGACAACCTGCCTCCTTTGCACAATCTCTGTAATTAGAATTCTCACAATTGAATTCAAATTGCCTAGTTTGCACATGCTCATAAGCATATCCACTGCATGTGTGATCAAATCACAATTGATAGCCAAACTATCCCTTTCACCTGTTATCTCAACTAAGTCTCCACTGGATTTGACATGCATGTCGTTAACTATGGTGAATCTTCAGTTGCATGTGAGTTCACTGATATACTGAACTCTCACTAGTGCATGTTTAGTTACAACTAGTACAACTGATCTTAACTCACTTAACTACACTTATAGTTCTGTTACAAATCCAACTCACTCAATTATGAATGAAATAATAGATTAATATTTATTGTCCAATTTATTCAAGGGAAAAGTAAATTAGACACATGTTTCTTGTTGACTTTTTCAACACTCCCTCTCAACAAGAAAGGGATTATCCTTTACCCCAATCCTGTCTCTGTGATATTCAAATTTTCTCCTGGTGAGTGACTTCGTCAGAATGTCTGCATCCTAGTCTTCCGTAGGAATGTATTGAAGCAACATGATCTTCTGCTGCACACAATCTCTAAGATGATGATACCGGATATCTATATGCTTAGATCTGTCATGAAACACATAATTAATCGAGAGTTTAATGCAACTCTGATTATCACAATAAATCATTGTCAGATCTAAATGAGAACCAAAAAAACCAACCAATATCTTTCTCATCTAGATAGCCTCACATGCATCTTGAGTCGCTACCATGTATTTCGCTTCCGCTGAACTAAGTTCCACGGATCTTTGTTTCATGTTGTACCAAGAAACGGCTATCGATCTGATACAAATATCCCCCCTGATGTGCTCTTTCTGTCCATTGGCCTGCCTACCCAATATGGATCCGTGAAGCCATGCAACTTCACCTCATCCATCTATCTATACCATAATCCATACTCATATGTTCCCTTCAAATATCTCAGGACATTCTTACCCGCCTTCCAAAAGAGTTTGGTAGGATTAACCATCACTTGACTTAGCTGGTTAACCACATAGCAAATGTCTGGTCTCATTTTCACTAAATACATTAGCGAACCCACTAACTGTCGATAGACAGTATCATCCACTACTTCTCCAAAAGTAGCATCCTCTTTCCTCCAGTTTCCTGGAAGAGGAGTATCCATGGGTTTGCATCCCTCCATGTGAAACTTACCTAGTATCTCTCTTCCATACTTTCCTTGAGACACAAAAAGTTCACCATCTCACTGCCATATTTCCAAACTAAGAAAATAATGAAGAAGGCCCAAATCCTTCATCTCAAACTCCTTTGCAAGGTCCTCCTTGCATGAGTGCATCAACTGCTCATCACCAGTTAGTATTAAATCATCAACATAAAGCACAATGATTAAAATCTTACCCTCCACCACAATTTGGTATAGGTTTGCATCCGCTTCACTTTTGGTGAAGCCCAATATAGTGAAATAGTTGTCTATCCGAGTGTACCAAGCATGGGGTGCTTTCTTTAGTCCATACAGTGCTCTCTTGAGTTTGCACACATGCGACTCTCTGTCAAAGGTCTCAAAACCTTCTGGCTATTCAATGCACACTTCTTCCTCAATGTTCCCATTGAGGAATGCATTTTTTACATACATCTGATGAATGTACCATCCCATCTGTGCTAAGAGTGCAAGGATGGATCTTATGGAAGAGTACCTTGTGACATGTGCAAAGGTCTCATCATAATCTATCCCCTCGATCTGTGATAAGCCCTGGGCCACAAACTTGGCCTTGTATTTCTCCACACTCCCATCAACAACTTTCTTTACCTTGTAGATCCATCTCAAACCTACCACTGATTTATCAATAGGTCTTGGGACAATTTCCCATGCACTATTTTTGACAATGGAGTCATACTCCTCTACCATAGCATGAACCCAAGTGGGGTCCTGCACTGCTTCCTGAAAGGAAGATGGTTCAGTCAAAATGCATTTTCTCATGAGAGCCATGTATCCAACAAATCAATTAGGAGACTGTCTCTATCTGCATTGTGAAGTAGGGCCTCCTACATTCTATGCAACATCTAGTCTCAATTTGTCAGCTTCCGTGGTGCACTTTCTGCCATTTCTGATGGATGGCTCTGCTTGAGTGGTTTCCTCCACTCCATGAACCTCTTCATGTGGTTGATCCACATCTTGAGACTCCTCTTTGGGAACCAACAGTTCCTCTTCTACATGCAATTCTAGCTCCCTCTCAAGCGACAACCGCATGGATTTCCCCTCATCGAATTTTATATCCCGTCGCATAATAGTCATCTTACTATTCGACAAATACACATGATAATTATGGGGTGTTTATGTGTACCACACAAATATCCCAACTTCAGAAGTCGGTTCCAACTTCTTCCTGGCATCCTTGGTCACATGCACATAAACAGATGAGCCAAAAATTTTAAAATGAGAAACATCAGGTTTCTTACCAGTAAAAGCTTCTTCAAGTGTACTCATGCCAAGTACTCTATGAGGACAATGGTTCTGCACATAAAACACAGTATTGCATGCTTCTTCCCACAAATGAATTAGTAGGCCCTGATCATGAAACATCCCTCATGATGCACCCACGATTGTTTTGTTCTTTCTCTCCACGACCCCATTTTGTTGTGGGTTATGAGGGGATATGAGTTCTCTTTGAATTCCTTCTCTGTTGCAGAAGTATTTAAATTTTTTAGAGATGTATTCTCCACCATTATCGCTCCTTAGAGCCTTCACTTGCTTCCCCGACTCTTTCTCCACCAATGCTTTAAACTCACAGAACTTTGAGAATGTTTGATCCTTCTTCTGCATGAAGAATATCCAGCATTTACGAGAAACTTCATCAACAAAAATAACATAATACCTATGTTTTGTTGTTAAAGAAACTGAGAATGGTCCACACACATATGTGTAAATTCTCTCTAGGATCACCGAAGCACAGTTTTCCTTTTCATGAAAGGTGGAATTTACATACTTCCCCAGGGTGCACCCCTTGCACTGATCTAACTGAGAAAGTGTTCCCCTTGGAATTCCAGTAGATATTTGTTGCATTATCTTCAAGGCTCCATGATGAAGATGGCCCAATTGCCTGTGCCATAATTCTCCCTCATCCTGGCTCACCACTTTTTCTGCCTTGCCTATCATGGCACTGCAGCCATCTACCTCTAGAATGTAGAGATTCTTAACTCGAATCCCTATTTCTTGACTTGAACCATTTCTTTATGTCATAGGTAGGCTTTTCCACTGCTAAAAACAACATCATAGCCTTTGTCCTCCAACATTGTGATTGAGACCAAGTTTTTCTTCAGACCTGGAACATGCATAACTTTTTTCAATTGAAATGGTTTACCTGACTCCCTCTTAAAGGTAATGGTACCAATACCAGTTGCACTATATTGTCCATCGTTTCCCATCTCTATATGCATTCTGATATCTTTCTCCTCCAAGTCAATGAAAGACTCTTTATCTCCCGTCATGTGGAAGGAAGCGCCACTATCCAAATACCACATCAATCCCGATGCACTTGAAGCCATGCATGTGATGAAAGCGAAGTCAAGTTCAAATTGCGAGACAAGAGCCTCACCATTTGCAGCTCCAACAACCGTTTTGTTCTTCCTCTTCTGTGGACAGTTAGTAGTGAGATGCCCATGTTCATGACAGTGAAAACACTTCACTTTGGACAAATCCAGCTTATTGACTTTAGACTCAGATTTTGGATGGAATTTCTTCCCTTTCTCTTTCCTTGTCTTGGCAGTAAAAGCAAAATCCTCTTCATCATCATGCTTTGATGAATATCCATCTTTGGTGTTCTGCCTGAACTCCTCTTGCACTAGATCTGATCATAGTCTTTCCCAATACGACAATTTTTCCCTTCCATTGATAGAGTCTTGATAACTGTGCCAACTCTTGGGAAGTCCTAGGAGCGCCAAGCTCACCAAATCATCAGCAACGACTATTATTCCCACACTTCCAAGATCATCTCGACATTGAACAAACTTCGTGAGATATTTTGGAATGGTGTCTCCATTCTCCATCTTGATCTTCCTAAGTTTATCTTTGAGCGCCAATTTCCTATGGTCGCTACTGTTTTGGAACAGATCCATCAAAACCTTCCACATTGCATGTGGTGTGGTTTTTCCATGGAGACTTGAGACAATGTGGTCTCGTACTCCCTCCAACAGAATCCTCCTCACCTTTGACACTTTCTTTTTCCATGCATCAAGATTTGCAGTGTCTATCGCATCCGGCTTAGGGACATCTCTATCAATGTAATTCTTCAAGCCATTGTCTTCGAGTACTGCTTCCATCCTGTCCTTCCAAGCAATGTAGTTCGAGCTGCCCTCGAGTGCATACTCCAACCTCAAGCCATTGAAAGACATTTTGATCTTGAATAAACTATTGCACCAAGAAAATATTGCAAATTCGAATGTTATCCAACCAAAAAACTCAACTGCTGTAATCCCTCTGTTATAACCCTAAATTGCACTATCCATGCTTACCTAGCATCAGGCCAACTCATTGCCCTTCATTGCCAAAGACATGCTGAAAAAACTCTTCAAAAATCTCCTAAATCAAGTAACCCGCGCCCTAACCCACTGCTGGGTGCGTTGGAACGCTGGCAGGACTTATACTGCACGCATTGGAACGCGGTTTGGCCCACTACAGCCAGCATTTACCTAACAAAGAAAAAAATCAGGAAAGTTTCCGCCGAGACGAAAAGATTTGGGTCAGTTAACTAGAACTCCCAGCCATGCATGGCTGAGAGTTCATATAAAACCCTAGCTCCTTCTAGCCTATAAAGAAAGGGGTAGGGGTACTATTCAAGAGAGGAAAATCATAGCAAAGAAACTCTTCCCAATTGTCGAATCCGTTTTGTCCCAACCCTTTAGCCTTTCCTCAAGCTTTAGGAGAATTCAAGCAAAGCAGTTGGAGGACAAAGAAGAGGAGGATCCCAGGATCAGGATCAAGGAGCGGTGGCCGGTCTCTATAATCATTGTAAGTTGATTCATCTTGAGATTAATAAAAAGATACTTTTCCCGCCCCAAATACATGAGTCTTATATGTTTTATTTGATTTGTGTTTAATCTCTAATCCTCTAGTAGAACAATAGCATGCATGCGTATTTTTGTCTTGATTGCAAGACCGCTTTTTGGAAGGAGTAGCAGAAGCAAGGGGATAAAGCTCAACGAAGGATATACACCAACCGTTGATAAAAAAAAGGTTAGTTGATTCTTCCCATGTGTGCATGTGAAAAAGGGTTTTAGATTTGGGGTAGAAGGTTAAAAGTAGCTTATGAAGGGTCATTATCTGCATGCAAGTTTAAGCCCTAGCTTGTTAGTCCGTAGGGTAGAATACCCCACAACAAAATTGGCGACTCCACTGGGGATATTTTACTCTTAGGGTTTTCGGATTTGGTTAAAGGTCTTTTGGGTATTTCAAATAAGTTCATTCTCTGTTTCTTTGTTTATTTTGTTGTCTGTTAGGTCAAAGCTAGCAGGGAACCCGGTTATCAATACCAGTTCTTCCTTGACTGTTGCTTGACATTTATTCTCGGGACACACAGAGGTACACGCGGCCTGCAGAAGGCCTGCACGCGTGTGACCCGCACCCTAACCTTCTACAACCCACGTTTGAACACCTACTGTAGTGGTTTCAGTAGCGTGTAGAGCCCAGGAAGCTTAAGAGGCAGTCTCCTCTTCCCTGTCAGAAGTTTACCTTCTCAGGGGGCTTTCTGGATCCTATCTGGGTCCTGTTGGTTTACTTTCTTTCTTTCAATCTGCCTTATTGTGTTGGTTGTTCTTTGCTTGTGTTTTCTTTTTTGCAAATTTTCCTTTTCTGTTGAAGTTATAGCATCCAAGCCTCTTAAAGACCCTGGTTGTCAATACCAGAGGCCTTTTTTAGGTCTAGAATATCTATGTATTGTTTGATCTTGGCTTTTATATAGACCCGCAGCCTGTTTAAGTCTTGACCGCGGGTACCCGCGTGCTGTTGTAGTGCAGCACGCGTTTGCACGCGTGCTGTCTCGGTGACAGTCGCGGGCTTGATTGGTATCTTTTCAGCTTGGGTGGGGCAGTCATCCCCTCCTGTGGTGAGAAGATCTCCTCTCAGGGGTATAAGGTCTGGAGCTGCATAGTCAATAGGTTAGGGCATCTTATCCTTAGCTTGTGTTTGTTAGTTGATGTTTTGATAGAAAAGACAAAAGAGAAAAATATTGGTTTTATGGTTTTTAGGAAAGTGTTAGAATCAGTGCTGTCTTGATTGCTTTCCGCATTTTGTACTCTGATTCTGTTGCGATCTGCACTTTAAGCCAGAGTTTTCTTTTCATTCTCTTGGTTTTGTTCTTGTCAACATTTTTCCTTGTTGCATTATTTTGCAATAAAATAAAATAAAATCCCTCTTTTTCATTTTCTTCTTGGTTTGAAGATTGTGTTGTTGCATCAGTAGCTAGGAAAGAAGTCTTTTTTGCATAAGTTTTTGTGGTGCATTTCAAGTATAAGTAGCTCGCAGATTTGAGCGAAAGTTCTCCTTATTTACTGCATGAAATCTTAGTAATTTTGAAAAGAAAAGAAGTCTTTCTTGTTGAAAAGTTTATGGTTTTGCATTTTAGTAAAAGTTTTTGTTTCTAAGCATTTCTTGTTCTTTTTGCTTTGAGTCTTTTTACACACCATCAGTTTCACTTTCGCACCTTGTGACTTTAAAAATCCCATTAAAAACAACGCTAATTAAAATCAATTAGACTTTTCTGTTTATAGGGTGCATACACTAGCTGAGGACTAGGGCCTTGGAATAGGTTGGAGAGTAAATTCTCCAAGGCCACCCAAACTAAACATTGGAGGCTGTCAATAGGGAGTGTAGAAGTCTAGTTACAGAAAGTTATTCAAGACCCCCCTCTAACACAGGGGCTAAACACAAGGTCGCGTAAGGAAAGGTAGCGGAGTTAACCCCTCCAAAGCTGGACCGAACCTTGTGGAGAACACATATAGAGGATTTGTTAAGGGATTTCGTCATTGTATTTGCCATGGAGCTTCGTGGGTCTCGAATCCGTTTGAGGTCCTCAGTTGTCTTCCAGACTATTTTCTCTCGATACCCTTTACAGGTTTCGGGCTTGATACCCTGCTCATTGTGGTCTACCCGACTATCGACTGTATCCGCCTGATAGTTGTTCACGTGCTGGAAAACTAGTTGCCAATCTTTTCTAGGGACATACACAGGTGACTGCGGGGGTATACCATGGTACCTAGGATGAACATCAGACCAATGCTTTGCAGAGTATACCCGAAGGGTTCTTTCGTATTCGAGTTGCACTTGCACCGGTAAGTTGCTCTAGTGTTGGTTGTTGTAACTGTTCTTCCAACTAGTTTAGTGATTGCTTGGTTTATCTTCTAGGGGATTTCTTTTAGTGAGTGTTACTGTTTGTTCATATAGAATACCTTAGCATGCTATGAATCTTCTCACGCAGTGGAGGATTCAGAGCTCCGCCGGTCACGAAGGCTTCTGGGCCTACCACCGGTTATACTGGAGCC
>JZKD02S0329405.1:166145-184549 GCA_000966675.3 Picea glauca | reverse complement strand
CACTTGTCGTGCTATTGTCCAAGGGAAGTTTGTTACTAAGCCTGAGTCGGCCCCTCTGCAATATGTCTCTTGTCCGCATACCTGGCCATCCTGAACGTCCAATCAAGTCTTTGTTTGAAATCACTGAAGCCTTTAGTCCGATCATCAAGATTATCAAGTCCACAACCGACGAGCCATCAAAGACCTCTGGGTAGTGCAGTCATATTACACTCCTACCTGAGTTTAGAAGATTTTGAAGTTGTTGCTCGAGCTCTGAAGTACAGCCATCAGGCCAAATCCGCTTCTAAGAGATGGATACTTTCTATGTATATCTTTCTGATTTCGAGATGTAGCTCTGCTGTGTATTGTTCGCGGCTACTCTTTATAGTTATTTGACATGGATCTACAGTGTATTTGATTGGTATCCATGGTTCTGATTTATCCCGAGCATGGGTATGCCTGCCTCGGTGAGACATTTGATATTTTTTGCAGACGACACCTCCTGATTCCTGGGCTCGCTCATTCAGCATATCATTACAGATTGGTGAAGAATTGGGCTTGCTCATATGTGTAGAATACCCCACAACACCCTCTTGCCCTGGGAAGTTCACACCCCACCTGAGAGTAGCCTAAGGGAAGTTCGCACCTTGCCTATGTATAGCCTGTGAACTTGACTGGGAGGTTTGCACTGTAATACACTGTAGGGTGAGGGAAGTTCTCACCTCTCCCTTGATCATCCTGCGAGAATGCTCAGGGAAGTTCACACCTCTCCTTTGACTAGGGTGCGATAATTTCTTCTTTGAGAACTATGTGTAGTCTACAATACTAAAGTTCACAACCTACTAGAGACGGGACCTGCAAAAATAAAACAATGTTCGCACCTCACTTTCAGTGGCTCCGTGGCCTCCATGGATCTGATACCATGTAGAAATTTCAATACAAATTAAGTATTTCCTATGATTCTCCTGATCTAACAATTATATGCCACTATTAAATATAGAATCACTTCTGCTATTATTCTTGTGGAAAATTAAACCATGATCACAACCACAATCACAAAGTGAAATATCAAGAACGCATAACACATAAGTTTTTCTAGGAAAGCGTAAAGCTAAAAACCCCACTATCGTATATTATGTATATGATGAATCATGAAACAATTTCATACAAAACTCTAATCCAAGAGCTCTCGGTACAATAAAATCGTCTCACACTGTCATACACAAATCAGCAAATACATGTGCCAATTCTCCATGTCCAGATAACCTGCCTCCTTTGCACAATCTCTGCAATTAGAATTCTCACAACTGAATTCAAATTGCCTAGTTTGCACATGCACATAAGCATATCCATTGCATGTGTGATCAAATCACAACTGATAGCCAAACTATCCCTTTCACCTATTATCTCAACTAGGTCTCCACTGGATCTGACATGCATGTAGTTAACCGTGGTGAATCTTCAGTTGCATGTGAGTTCACTGATTTACTGAACTCTCACTAGTGCATGTTTAGTTACAACTAGTACAAATGATATTAACTCACTTAAATACACTTATAGTTCTATTACAAATCCAACTCACTCAGTTATGAATGAAATAATAGATTAATATTTATTGTCCAATTTATTTAAGGGAAAAGTAAATTAGACACATGTTTCTTGTTGATGTTTTCAATAGTATTGACCCAAAAGGATTATGATAACAACGAGGCACCAGTATAATTTATGAGCACTAATATCCAAGGAGACGAATTGAACTACCCTGCTATAGAAAAATAGGCTTACACGGTGTACAAAGCAATGAATCATTTCAGATATTACATCCTAAAAAATCACACCAAAGTCATCATGCCTCATCCTGCAGTTTGATCCCTATTCACTCAACAAGAGATGGGGGAGAGAAGGGGAAATTGGATGGTAGTTGTCCAAAAATTTTGATCTAGATATAAAACCTGCCAAATTAGTAAAGGGACAAGGATTGTGTAAATTGGTTGCAGAGGCCCAAGATCAAATAAATGAAGACCCCGGGTGGGAGAATGAATTAGAATTATGGTGTAGTGAAGCCTTATACATTCCCCCAAGGCAAGAGTCTTGGTATGGAAAATTTATTTACCTCCTACATCATGAGACTTTCCCAGAAAACCTAATCCCTAAGAAAAGAAGATCTTTCAAGCTAAAATACGTGTAATATCGCCTCATAAATTCATTACTTTTCCATGTAAATTATGATGGAGTAATCTTGATATGTCTTGAACGTGAAGATGTAGAAAAGGTTCTGAAGGAGATCCATGATGGTCCTGCAGGTGGACACTTTGTAGAAAATACTATAGCTCACAAAATATTAAGTGTCATTTATTACCAGCCTACTCTATTTAGGGATGCTCATACATATGCCAGGAACTATAAATCTTGTCAAATGAGCACTGGTAGAGAAAAGAGAGCAGTTGTTCCACTCCAACCAATGACCATATCTAGGCCATTCGAGCAATGGGAGTTAGACATCATAGGGGATATTACCCTGAATTCTTCAAAACAAC
Organism: Picea glauca; assembly: GCA_000966675.3. NCBI lineage: Eukaryota > Viridiplantae > Streptophyta > Pinopsida > Pinales > Pinaceae > Picea > Picea glauca. The sequence continues at coordinate 182,033 of JZKD02S0329405.1, read as the reverse complement.
ATAAATACATACTGACTACTATAGACTATTTTACAAAATGGGCAAAGGCCATCCCTCTGACTCATGTGAATGAAAAGGTTGTAATCCAATTCATATAAAAACAATTGATCACAAGGTTTGTGATGCCTTCCATTCTCATTTTTTACAATGCTGCTTAATTTTCTTCTACTCTATTAACAGATTTCACTCTAGACAAAGGAATCATAATAAGATACTCTGCAAACTACTATCCACAAGGAAATGGGGTGGAAGAATCAACTAATAAGAACCTAGTGAGGATATTGAAGAAAACAGTTGCAGAAAATTGGAGGAATTGGCATAGCTCGCTTCATAATTCCTTATGGGTAGATAGAGTAACACCCAAGGAAGCTATAGGAAACTATCCATATTTATGGTATATGGACAAGAAGCCATTCTCCCAAATGGTTTATATCTTCCATCACTTCAGCTTTCTCAGGGTTCAAGAGGACATCCCTCATCAGTTATTCAACAAAGGATTGATACCCTCCTCATGCTTAGAGAAGTAAGGGAGAAAGAAAAATATAAGTTCGTTTCTCTCAATAAGATAGTTAAAATATGGTTTGATAAGCATAAGTCCAAAGAAAAGAATTTTGAAGTGGGAGACTTAGTCTTGAAATGGGATAGAGAAAACGAACCTAAGGGAAAACATTCTAAGTTTTAGAATCTATGGCTCGGACCTTACCAAGTATCCGAGAAAATTGGGGTAGGCACGTATTGGTTGCAAACTCTGAGGGGGGGAATCGACACCCTTCGAGTGAATGACCAATCCCTAAAACAATATTTTTGTTAAAAAAAAAAGGGTTGTCATTTTTATGTTACATTCTGATTAGGATAAATGTGTAGGTTAGGATAGATTGATTGTAGAGTCCTTTTTTTATTTTTGACTTTTATTTTGATTAGTGTTTTCTTGTAATAAAGTTGTGTTCAATAAAACATTGGTTGACTTTAATAAATATGGTGTAGAAAAATATGCTCCTAACTAATGCTTGCGTGCAACATAAGAAACGTTGGGCAATTATGAATTTCTTCAAGAGGATCTATATCTTGTCTTTGCAAAACAAATGACCTTGGTAAGTGATGAAGTGTCTGCATGGTGTTCTAGTAAAGCCCAAAGGTAAAGATGGAAAGTTGGAAGGGATCACATGTACCTATAAGAAATATCTAGGAAGAATTTCACAGTAACTATTTCATCTTGCAGATAAAAAATGTCCTCCTCTCCAACTCGCTCAGAGCATTTCTACCAGAAAAAAATCAATTATATTAAATGAGTGCAAAGTTAGAGAGGGTATGCAGATAACTCCATCAAGGCTATGGACGCTCGCTGGTAGCAGAGAAAGTTCTTTTATGTCGAGGTGACTCCGTCGAGGCTATGGACGCTCATTGGCAACAAAGAAACACCATAGTGAGTGAATAATGATAACTAAAATGACCTCGATCCAGTGAATTCCTTACTCGACTCTTGTCAAAAGGGGTCATGGGTCACGATCAAGAGGAACAAATGTGGCATAAGGGATAAAATCCATAGGCAAACTCGAATTCACGAACCTGAGAAACTGTACATGCATGGATAGGAAATACTCTTATAAAAATGAAGCTAGACAGTTTCTCAACGAGCTTTTTCACAAGATAAGCCCGAAGGAAGGAATAAAGATTATTCTTTCTCTCAGAGAATCATCATTTGTTGAGTGCTCAACACACCTTAAAATATTTTATGAAAATTTTCTCTTTTGGGTACCACCTGTTTTCTTTTGGTCTGTTTTCTACGTTGATCTCGTTGTGAGGAATGGATAATTTTGTTTTTATGTCTCATCATCGATCAAGTTGCATTTGTTTGAACCTGTCAAAGTGAAATCTTTGTGTCTAGAAAGAACTTGGGATTTTAACTAATAATCTGCAGCTACAATTTTGACTCCTGCTCTTATGTTCGGTGTCGACAAAATCCGAGAATGTAAAATAATCACACAGTAACAATAGTCACCGATCACTGATGTATCATCAACATCAGTAAACAATGTAGTATATTTGCATTGTTTGTTCACGAAGAAGACTCAAGAAATGGTTGATTTCTCATCGACATCGGCAAAATGTGAGAGGGATAATTATTGACATGGGCCATGGTAAACCTTCGATAGTCGATTACTGATGCGTTTTTTTGGGGTCGGTGAAATATCAAAAAGTTAAATCATGGAAAAATTTCAAAGTGACACATCATCGATCACCGATCCCCGATGCATTTTCGGCATCGACAAGTTTCGAGGGGGTAGTCCAATAACACTTGTTTAAGCTTATCGTTGATCATCGATCCTTGATATTTTTCCAGCATCGGAAAGGTAGGACGTTTTGTTAAAAACACTCATCTAGTGAAAATGCCCAATTCTGATTAGCACGACTAAACAAAGATGCCAATATCAAACGCCATGTGTCTTTGCCGCGTAGGCAGTTCATATGACCTAGTTTAATCCCGAGTCACCTTAGGTTTCCCTGTGTCCTAGTCACACTTCCAAGTAAACATTTCCACATTGGATTTGTATGGAAAGATGGATCAGCGTCATAATTTTGTTCAAGAGATATCAACCCACATCGTCTAAAGGAAAACATCGACTTTTTATCCACCTGTTAAATTAGCGGATTGATGGGACATTTACAGCACAAAATAAGATTGGATTCTTCCATTTAATAATCCAATTAATGTTTCACTGCACATAATTTGTTTCCCCGTGCGTTGATCAAATAACGGGAAATTGAAATCATCGATGAACCACAAGATAGCCCGCACCTACACCGCCAACCTACGACTACATTTAAATCTCAAGCATAATGTGGATCTGGCGAAAGATTTTGTAGAACCACACCTACACCCCAAATTGAATAATTGATGCAACAAGGTAAGTACTATCTCCATTTAAATCAATAAGACAATTTCAAACACCTGCATTTTGCACACAAGTTTTTTATTTCTCGAGCAGTTGAAGAAGCAAACAGAGTGCCTCAAGAGTTGCATTTGATTTTCAGAGTTTCAAAGCCAGTCTAAGTTAGTGCGAAGAAGAGGAAAAAATGCCTCCAAGGAATCCAACGACCAGACACTTGCCGAGGGCACTGAAATTGAAGGAAGCAGATATTGGTGAAGGATATTCTCCTGGCACAACGAGACAGTTGGAATTTTCTCCCATAGCGGAACCAGTCATCAAAACATCGACTAAGAAGGTGTTTATTCAACACCCTCTTTTGGCAATATAGAAAAAACCACTGGATCAAAAATAATTCTCCCATAATGTGGATATTTGTTCAACATAGTCAATTGGGAATATTAACCAGAGTTTATCCCACACAACGACCCAAATTTAAGGGTGCTCAACGACCAAGATTTTTCGAATATCCGTCGATCGTACTTGCATATGGTATCCTGTCAAACTCCAGTATTTCTCTGCATTTAGACTCTAGGTTGGATAATCGATCATGCATTTGCACATAGATGAGTAATCAATGACAATAATGGCAGATGTGTTATATTTTTTCTCCGACATAGGTCTAGAAATATTACAAAATCAGGCACCTGGAGGATTGGTTGAACACAGAATTCGTGGTGAAACTCTATGAATTCCATGACACCAGACAACTGATGGCTTCCTGGTGGAAGGAGGACAATAAATTTATAGACCGGAGCAATGGCTGGTACAGGACAACAAATCTAAGGGATCTGTATATCTACTTAATGGCTCTAATTTACTGGTTGTATGGGGAAAAAGACTGTGCAAATTTCTTGGAGGCATGAATACCGTGGCTTACACTGTGGCTATTTCTGTGATTAGTTTCAATTAGGGAGTTGAAGGTTGTTGAACTCTTTGTAAATGATTTGTTGAAGGAATATAATAGAGGATATTTTCTTCACAAGTCTAAGTTTTCTTATCTCTGAGTTAATTGGGTAATGTTAGGTTATCTATTTTCTATGATTGTATGCCTTTGTGTGTATTTCATTGTTGAATGAATGAACCTTTCATGTTCTGTAAGTTTCAATTGTTTCTCTTCTGAAATCCTGGTGCAAGGAGTGCACAATGGCCATGCAAGGAGTACGAAGGAAGATTCATTTACAGACTCAATAGCTCAGGAGAGATAGAGTGAATTTCATAGAGTGAGTTCAAGGAGTTCACATATACTCATTAGAGTATAAAATCTCGATGAATGTAACCTTGCAAGGTGTGCACAGGGCCAACACTTAGTGAAGTGTTGAAAGAGTCTTGAGGAGAGAGAGCACAAGGAGTGAACGGAATATTTTTCTAAGTCTCAAGCTCAGGAGAAGTAGCTCAAGGTGTGCATCAAGGTTTGAATCACTTAGAGTGACAAAGCTTATGAAGAATAGCAAGCAAAGGTCCTTAGAGAAAGGATTCATCTTATTTGGAGGACAAGCATACGAGATATGTTCGAGAGAAGCCAAAGCTTTTCACAACTGTCAGATATGGAAAAGGTGTGCGGGTATTAACCCTTCAAGTCCTTCAGAATTCATGAATTAAAAAGTTTTAGGGTGTGCAATGTTATGGAGGAGACCAATTTCCCAAAGTCTCGGAGTCGGAAGTTAATCTGGGTCATTGGTAGAGAGGGGGGAAATGTGTCCGCAGATAAATAGTCATCCAGAAGTCTAGTTATCTAGTGAACTTGAAGTTTTGTTGCAAGAGTGTGAAAATTCCCAAAGCTTTGAATCCTAGAGTAGATCTTGATCATTGGATTTAGGGCCACCTGTCGGTAGATTTATAGTGATTCGGGAACCTGGTAGTCCAGGAGAATAGAGGCATAAATTGTTTTGGATCGAGAACTCCTAAAGGACCAAAGGTCAAAGTAGATCTTGACTATTTGTTGTGAGGTACATGTAGATCATGGATACAACCCTTCACCAGTTTGACACTTCATAGTATTTGAAGTGTTGTAGCATGAAAAGATCTGAATCCCAGAGCCCAGAGTAATCATAGGTCATCAATTTGAGAAGAGCATCAACCATATGATACACAAGTTTTAAGTTCACAAATTCGGAGGAATTGAATGTTGGAGTGGGTGAAACTCCCAAAGTCTAGAGTCCTGGAACTTTTTGTGAGCCATAAATCTTGGTGCGTAGTGTGAGTCGTTGATCCCCACCATTGTTCGGTTGTTCACAAATTCAACATTTGGGAGAATTGTAACATGTCATTGGTAGAACTCACGAATGTCAGAGCTCCAAAGTGGCATAGTTCCTATTGTTTAAAGTGTTTAGCCTATGGTTTTGGCCCGAGGTCACTTGGATTTCTCCATTGAGGTGATAAGACCCTCGTGAACACAAATTTGCGCATAAGGAAAAATAAAAAGGCCTGTGGTATAGAATTTTACAGGTTGAATGAGGACCCAAGAGCTAATTCATCTCCCTAGGGAAAAAAGATCCTAGACCAAGAGGTTGCATGAGCCCCAAGAGTGGTGGAGGTTTGCATCAAATGGTATCAGAGCAGGGAAAATAACCTCTGTGAGAAAAATAAAATTTAGAATCATGCCACTGAGAAGATGCAGGGAGAGACTTGTAATCAATGCATCCATGGAAGAGGAAATGAGACAACTTCGTGCAAGGTTGGACGCCATAGAGACAACACAAATAAGAACTCCCGAAGTTGGTGACGTCAGTGAAACTGAAAGTGAATATGTAGAAGCTGAAGAAGTTGTAGGAGAACACATAACAAAGGAGCAATTGTTGAGAGTTGTTGTCAAGATGGGAACCAGTGAAAAGATGGAAGTCTCGATGTGTGAAGTTAATTTAAATATAGAAGAATTGCTTGATTGGTTAAGTGCTTTAAACAAGTACTTTGACTATGAGGAAATTGATGATGAGAAGAAGGTAAAGCATGCAGTGAATAGATTGAAGGGACATGTAGCTTTATGGTAGAATGAATTGCAAGTGGACAGAAGGAGGAAAGGTAAGACCAAAATCAAGAGTTGGGATAGAATAGTAGCTAAGTTGAAGGATAAATTCATACCCAAGGATTATCAGTTAAATCTGTTCAGGAAGTTGTAGAATCTGAGACAGAAAGGTTTTCGGTGAAAGAGTATACCTAATAATTTTATAAGTTGAACATAAGAGAAGGACACAGGGAGAATGGTGAAGAAAATGTTTCTAGGTACATTAACAGATTGAGGTATGAAATCCAGGATGAGATTAGCATGATGACAATGATGTTGGATTACTGAGAGGGGGGGTGAATCAATAATAGAGCAATATAATCCTTTTTCACCATAAAATGAAAGTGTTATATCAATGTAGAATCATCACCCAATAGTTGCAGAGTAAATAAATAATGAACAGATGAGCAATCACACACATACACAGTACACCAGTATTTTATATGGAAACCCAAAATGGGAGAAAACCACATAATTATTTTTCTTATATGTCTTGAATAATTAAATTCATTGGAAGCACCAACTTCCTTTCTTTTTCAGCTGCAACTGGAAGGAACTTCCAACCCCCCATTTTCTTTGGCTACAACCTGAGGGAAGATCTAACTCCCCAATTCTTTGGCTACAACCAGAAGGAGGCTACAACCCCCTATGTTATCTGAATACAATCGGAAGGTAGATACAATCACCTGTCCTTGCCCCATGCAACCACCCCGACGTATAAGTAGAATGATGGAACCAGTGTCACACTATCACTGTGATATATATTGTTGTAAACCTATACCAATCAACCTACACCAAAAAACCTGTACCAATAATCTAAACCATGCATCAACCTATACCTCAACCTGTAATCAACCTATACCATAAGCAAGTGCATCAACCATGCACCAACTTGTACGAAACAACCTAAAATCAACCTGTACCTCAACCTATAATCAACATTGTTTGCACCCTTTTCGTCACCTTGGTGAGCAAATAAGAGGTGCTTACATGCCCAGTTGGGTCTTTTTGAGCATGACAATTGTATAGGAAAGAGTTAGAAAAAGAAAGAAACAAAACTATAAGCAAGAATTAAACTAATACAAACTAAAATCATAAGCATATGGATATAGAGATAACAAACACAAAAAGACCAATATCACCAATGTTTTTAGGCTGATCTATTGATGAAATCAAAGCACAATGAAGAAAGGGGACTATGAGTCCCTTCTTCCTCCAAGGGAAGGCTCTTGGACCCTCACAAGCTTGCTCTCCTTACAACAAGAAAATGAAAAATGGTGATGAAAGAACTCCTAGCACATCCACTCAATGGAGAGGTGGATTGCACAATGAAATGATGCCAATATGTCTTTGTCAAGGATGGAGTCCTTAAAACAATCTAGGCAGCATAACATTACATGAAATTCCTTGAGAAAATGAGGTTTCTTCATGGCTTTTTATAGCATTGCATTGGGTTATTGTGTAACTCCTTTGTAGTGTGAAAAGAGGCTCTTTAGGGCTTTATTAGGTCTTTGACCAGCCTACCATGCAGATTCAGCTCAGATTTGAAGGTCAAATCAGCTTGGGAGTTGATCCATAAGTGGTTGGGAGGCCGACCACTTCAATAAATGTGTCGTTTAGCAAGTGCACGGATTTTTGCGCTAACAACCGCGCATCGTGCGCATATGCGTGCATGGTACGTTTCTGTTCCACGCATGTGTGCACGCGCCCAACTTCTGTAAAGTGATCTTCAATTTTTTACTACTTTGTATAGTTTTTGACCTTCTTGGAATGCTGTGAAATAAATTCAGTGCCATGAATGACTTCATTACTGCTTGATGATGATGAGTTCTTGTCGCCATGTGAGGACGAAATTTCAGTGATAACAGATGCCCCCTGATGGATGAGGTTAGATGCATACGTATAGCCGAAATCCATCAATGTTTCTTGTACTAAGAATGTTGTTGTAAGACAGAGCAATAGTGGGATCGTTCAGAGCAATCCGTTGGAGAAAAAATGAACCGGTAGGACCCAACCTTCTGTGAGGTGCGTGAAAATATACAACTGTGTACAAATGAGGTGGGCATGCCCCATGCTCATGTTATGTAACCCTGAGAAAAGATGACTGAAGTTTTGGTGTAGACAACTGCAGTGCCCTCGGGGGTGGTAAAGGCAGAAGACAATTCTGCAAAGGTACATACTTTGAATAATAGGCAATGATCACGGAAATAAGTATCGGCGATGACGCGGGCATTGAGGGCCCTACCAAGTTCAGAGGTCTTCGGCAAATGATAGAAATAACTGCAATAGTCGCAAAGTAAGACCCACCATAACATGAGAAAGTGTTGGCGTCGAATGTTATGGAGGCCAACGACAGCAGGGAGCAATGGTGTTTCACCCTGTGCCGTCCGAGATCTCTCATTAAATGGATAATGAGATTCAAGATACTATCGCCCTTTTGGAAAAATGGTGTTGATGTCGACGAAAGGGTAACGCGACTTCCAGAAGCAAAGGACTTCGTGGAATCTACTGAGGTGAGGAAGTGGTAGAGGTACATGGACGAAGTCAAAAAGTGAGAAGACTCAAGACTTCCCTTGGTTGGAGGATGTATGATATAAAGAGTGGTTGCAACTGTGTGACAAGGTCGAGTGTCAGGGGGATGACAAGACCCGTGATAAGTTGTGCCAGAGGCGGGACAAGGTGAATAAATTTAGAGGGTAGAGGTAAGTGACTTGTGGAGTACTCTGAAGATATGGACGATGCCGGCAAGGGTGGATGAGAAGTAATGCTCCAACCAAGGGTGACATGGGTTGAGTGTGGCCAAAAGGAATCAAGTTGCCAGCGGTGATGACAAAAGAAAATGTAATGACTGGAAAGAAAGGTGTTTTTACAATAAATAATGAATAATTTTGGGGAGAAATGTACAAATATAGAAACGGATGCCCCAGTGTAAAATGAGTGCCCCTGGGAGGGCAAAATTTTCTTGGAAAACTAATGAAGGGTGGGGGCCCCATTGGTGAGTTTTTGTATGAGGTAGGTGAAATGAAGATAGGTTCACAGATGGGCAAACTGATTGTGGATGAAATGGAGGGTTCATGATCCTGTGGAGGTGCAGGTAAAAAGAATAGAACCGTAAAGAGATGATATGGGAGTCCATATGGAAAGCTAGCAAAATGAGGAGAAGAAGTATGTGGTTGATTTGAAACATGATGAAAGACTATCAGGACTCCCATCCCTAAAGGGTGATGATGAACAACATGATTGTCAAAAAGTGGCAAAAAGGTGATATGAATGGGACAACTCATGTGGGTTAGAATGCTACCGGGTAACAGTACCGATGATGCAAATGGAGGCGTGAGTACTGCAGAGCCAGGAACGGAGATCCTAGAGGTAAACATCAGAGGGAGTGACTAGAAATGAAAGTGCTATATAGAGGGAAAGACTACATGCTAGTGTTGAGTATATACTTGAAGGGATGATGTCGAGGAATGATGAGAAAGCACCTACACACATAACAACCAAATACCGAAAGTGAACAATATCTAAAGAGAATCAAAGATATGAGCGTGTATTTGATAAATGTGACTATGTGTGTGCATACCTGACCATGATATGAAAAAGGCGCCCCGGGGGCTCAGGATGAAAAGTGACCCAGGGACGGTTGTGATGTAGGTGGCGGAATGCTGATCCCGTGGCTGAAGACAGTTTGAAAAATGGACACCTTGGGCTCCTGGAATGGTGAGTGGAAGTTTGGAAAAAGGCCTATATATAGTTGTAGGGCCCACATTGCCACCTTATTTGTACCTGCTGCAATAGTGACTAGACGAGTAGTTTTTAGAGGAGATTTGGAGATTCGGGGAGGACGAGGCATCTAATCGACATTCTGTGAGTATCAGGTTAGTGGTTTGATCATCCTACATAGAAATAGGTTTTCAATTTTTGGGCAGGGTTTGTACGGAGGGTCATACAGGGGTTTTAGGGGGTTTTTTATGGGGTGTGGGCCCACATGCACGGGCGATTCGATGAAAGGCGCGTATATGTGCGCGCCTGTACACCGAATATACGCGCATGGGTGCGCGGTAGGGGGAATTTAAGGCGCACCCGAAGGGCGTGCCTGTGTGTTGAACAGGCGCGCATTAGTGCGCGCCTGTAGGTTTGACAGGCGTGCACTGATGCGCGCCTGTATAGTAAACAGGCGCGCTTAAGAGCACGCCTGTGAAGCAAACATGCATGCATTGAGGCGCACCTATCCGGTGTACAGGCACGCATATATGAGCGCTTGTGTGCTGAACATGCGCGCATGTGTGCGCACCTGTGGGAACAAAAAACCGTGCCTAGAAGGAAAGGTTGAAGGGTAAAAAATGAGTCTTTTTTATGTTGTTGATGGTTGTTTGAGATGATATAGGACTCTGTGTTGTTTGCAGGTGGCCAGCAGTGACGATGCCAGTGCGGTGGTGAGAGAGAGACTGGGCTTAGTTGCGATATGTCGTGGCCATTGAGGGGCCTGGCGTGCATGCGACTTTGGAAACTTGTGGGTTGCTAAAGTTTTTTGAGTGCCCATTGATACGGGCACAGGATTATTTATTGTAGTTCCTTCTCCAGATGTGGAGTCCGGAGCTGCACTGCTTCCTCATATGAGGAGAGCAGATCCCCTTCACTATAGTGGAGGATATATATTTCCTGACTGGGCTCCCCTTTCGGGGAACGCCCCTACCGGCGGAGTTGGTGTTGCCTAGGACCATTCCACTGGCCGATATTGGCCAGAGGTACTGCTCAGGTCGGGACTTCATGTCTGGGACTGTGGTGAGCATCAGTGTTATCGACTCCCTAGCTCATCGCTATATAGCGACGATGATTGTACGAGTATATGGGTCACTGGAGACCCAGCGGATTAGTGGTGGCCAGCTATTAGTGCTAGAGAGAGTGTTGGATGGCAAGCAGTTCGCTTGGGGATTGACGCTTCATGCTAGGATGGTGGCACAGTTGGACCACTTTCGGTCCACTGATGGAGGAGAGTTTTCTTTCGGGTCCATCTTAGTGGCCTAGTTTTTGGAGAGGGTGTCGATGCTGCGCCTGAGGGTTCTGCTGGAGATGCCGGGAGCACAAGAGCCATGATTGAGGTAGTCGTCGATAGTTTTGGTTTGCCACGATGGTGGCGAAGGTGGCCACTTCTTTTCGACAGAGGCAGCATGGATATGGCGGCAGATGCCGCAGGTAGTACTTCGGTACCCCTATGTTGGGGTTGACTTCTGGGGTGACCCGGACATGGTACTGCCTCCAGGGGAGGTTTTTGACCATCGAGGTATGTTGAGTATTGTGCATGTCTTGGTTTATGTTATTTTTTGAGATAGTCCATATGTATATGATATAGATGTTGATACTATCTGTTGTTGTTGTTTTGTGCATGTGAAGATGTGGCACCTTGTGGGCGCGAGGTGGAGATGTAGAGAGTGCCAACTCATCGAGAGTCAGAGAGACGACTGCAGGGAGAGATACATCAGTGGGAGGATGCCGCGGGGAAACCTATTGAGCCCGAGAGGGCAGCGAGGAGGCACCAGTTCGATGACCCTGGTGCGGGGCCATCACACGCTCCTCTGGTGGCGGCTAGAGTGGATTATGATGACATACATCATCGGCTGGAGACAGTGTTGCAGGATGTGCCTGAGGGTATGTGGACTCGTATCCAGGATGAGAGCTTCCTGGAGCAGTGTGTGGGGGTGCCGCCACAATGGAAGGCCATAGTGCGGCAAGAAGCAGTGCTGGCGGTGATGACGAGTGGACGCCTGCGGTCGGGGCAAGAGGGTCCTGTAGGTGGTCCTCCACCACCGCCTGGGGCAGGTGGTGGTGGGCCACCACCTCCTTCTGAGGGAGGAGCAGGTGGTGGGGCGATAGAGGCCCCATGAGTGGTGTATGATGTACATTTATGTTGTTTATAGGCTGGTGAGCCGGTTTTTGTACCGAGGTGCTGCATTGGCCTGCGGATACATGTATTTTTGTATGTAAACATTCGGATGGCCTAATGGGCCTTTTATATATACATGAGTATACATATTTTGAGATCCTGATGTTGTCTACATGTTTATGTTGAGGTTGTTGATGATGTCTATTCTATATATATGTTGTGACAGGATTTGTGAGATGTTTATGTATGTGTAGTTTGATGTGATATATGCCAATCTAAGACCATGTTAGCTATTTCATTTGTTGTTTGATTCAATTGTCTTGGAATATGTGTAAATGTAATGGAATCAAAATGTCGAGATAACAGTCTAACCTGCAGGTATTTGCGAAAGAGGCACGGATCGCGTACACGGTATACATTATTAAGCTGGAGAACGATTAGTTGAGAGTCGAGGAAGACGCTAAGGTGACGAATATGATGACATTGGGCATCTTCCAGGAGGCCAATGACCACAGTGTATTCGTCTTAGTTGTTGGTTGTTGGCCCCAAACATATGCCGCTTGAATGTAGCATTTCATGTGAGGGGGTGTAGAGAGCCCAAGTAGTCGAAGCGAGATTTTGCGTCCAATGGTTGGCACCATCGGCATAACCAATGTGGTAGACTGGTGGAGGAATCATTTGTCAATAGCATAAAGGATAGTTTAGACGAGAGGGGAGGAGAAAAAAGAAAAAACGCTAAAAAAAGAAATAACCTAAAGTAGAATGACTACGTTTAAGCATAAAATTTCTTGAGATATAACCCATTGACGGGTTCCTTGAGCGAGAGGCCTTCGGGGGAGTCCAGGATGTATGTGCCTTTGGTGAGGTAATGTTGGATAATGTAAGGGCCATTCCAGAGTGATTTTAACTTGCCATGGCCAAAGGTATCATGAGAGATATCATAAGCCAGGACGAGGTCGCCTTCACAGAATGAGTGAAGGTTGACATGGCGATCAAAGGTAGAATTGGATCATTTTTTAGCTTCCTCGTTGTTCTGTAAGGAAGATCGATGATCTTCATCCAGAGACTCCAAGTTCAGAAATAACTGCTCCATTGGAGCAGTGTCAGGTAATAGCTCAATTGCGGTGCGTAGGGTGGGAATTTCGCACTCAATGGGAAGAGTTGCCTCGACCCCATGGACTAAATGAAATGGCGTGAAACCTGTAGCAGTCTTTACTGTCATTCGATAAGCCCATAGCGCAGAAAATAACATATGATGTCGACCCCCTGTCAGTATAGGATGTCTCCGATGAGGAGATAGCAGGGGGCCTGATGGCAAATACGCCGACGATCATCTCGTGATAGGTGGTTACTGAAATTTTGAGTTCGTAGGTAGACAAGAAGGTCGCCATACCAAGGATCATCTGAAGCATTGTAAAAGAGATGTTCGTTAGGAAATTTGGTGTTGACTGGGGCACTGTTGTGTTAGAGGGGAGGATCGTGACAAGTTCAGTGAGAACGAGGGCCTTATTACTCTTATGTGTTGAGAACTCGAGGTCGTATTCCTGAAGGATAACAATCCGTTGAGCGAATTTTTCGTTAACTTGTCGACGATTGAGAAAATATTGCATAGGGTTGGAATCTGCGACAACCTTTGTGGTGCGAAGAAGAATGTAATGGCATAGTTTATAGACTGCGAGGACAACTGCAAGAGAAAGTTTCTCTTCGTGTTTATACTTCAAGGGTGGTCCTGAGAGGTTCTTACTAACGTAGTAAATGACATGTTCATGATTGTCATCTCCGAGCTGGACGAGGAAGCCAGCTACTGATACAGCTGATGCTGATACATAGAGGATGTAGTCGCGATTGTAGTCAGGTGCACTAATTAAAGGTGCATATGAAAGCGTTGCTTTATGATCATCAAATGATTGTTGGGCATAGTCGTCCCAGTGAAAAGGGATGTCGTGACGTAGTAAGCGGAGGAAACCGTGTGCGCGTATGGTGTAATCGGGAACAAAGCATCTAAGAAAGTTGGCTTTTCCCTGTAGACTCTGAAGTTGTCGTAAATTCTAGGGAGGTGGAATTTCGGTGATATCTTTGACTTTGAGGGGGTCCACGGTAATACCGCTTTGGGAAACAATAAAACTGAGGAGGCACCCTGTGGTGACACAAAACACACACTTGAGAGGGTTCAAGCGGATGTTGCACTGACAACACCGTTGAAAGATGATTCGTAAATCATCGAGGTGTTGGGTGCATTTCTTGGATCGATCTGTGAGGTTGTCTAAGTAGGCGAGGATGATTTCAGCCAGATCGTGAAAGATGTATGTCATTGCTCGCTGGAAAGTTGCACCGGCATTTTTTAAGCCGAAAGTCATGACGCGATATGAAAAAGTACCCCACGAGGTAATGAATGTGGTTTTGTACTGATCAGCTGGGTGGATTTGAATTTGGTTATAGCCAGAGAATCCGTCCATAAAGGAAAGGGCTTTGTGGCCGACGCAATCGTCGATAATTTGATCGATGAAATGCGTTGGAAAGTTGTCTTTGGGACATGCGTTATTGAGATCGCGAAAGTCTGTGCAAATGCGGATAGTGCCCTGTTTTTTGTCGATGGGTACAAGGTTGGAAACCCATGAAGTATAAGCGATGGGATAAATAAACCCGGTAGCATGTAATTTGTCAATTTCGGCTTTGATAGCCGCAGCTTTGGATGGGTGTAGTGGTCGCTATTTCTGGCGAACTGGTGTAATGTCAGGCCAGGTGTCGATGCGAGGCTCGACAATAGAGGGATCGAGGCCAGGCATTTCTGTGTATGACTAGGAGAAAATATCACTATATTCTTGGAAGAGGGATTTATATGCGGCGATTTCCTGAGGAGTGCAAGAAACTCCAATGATGATTTCGTCGACGATGTCATTTTTAACGAAAATGTCAATTTTGATGGTGGGGGAAATGTTGGCCATATTACCTTCTTCAAAAGCGTTAGGGGCATGAATGGGATTGTTGAACCAATCTATAGGTCCTGACAGGATAAAATATTTGGTTTCGACCGTGTAAATGGGGTTTTGGTTAGGAGGCATGAGGGCTTCCTGTGGAAAGAAGAGTGCACAATGATGTAGTGCGTCCCAGGGAGAGTCCAGGCAGTGTAGCTCTTCCAGTATTTCCTCATCGCATTGGAAACGTCGGGAATATAATGGATCATGAGGAGTGATCTTAGTGATAGTGTGAGTGCCCCCTGATGAAGACGTAGAGGGGTCAATGATAGGAGATGGTGAGGGTTCACTCGACATAAACCATATGTTGAAGTACTGAGAGTGGTGGTTGGGTGGAGAGTGTCCGTAGGGGAATGAGCAGGAGATTTGGGGGGGTTGCGGGGTAAATCCTCAGAAACGTCATTAAAGAACCATGGAGGTGTTGGGAGTTCCTCGGGCTCAAGAGAAATGACATGAAGATCCGCTAGTGATGAGGTAAGGTCATTGGTCGCCTTTGCGGGTTGGTGAAGCAGGGCCAATTGGCGTTGCCTATATTCTAGGATCATAGGACACTGGTATGTAAAATGAGCTAATGAATCACAGAGAGAGCAAGGGCATCTCATGCGTTCATTGATTGAAGTGGTGACATAATGGATGTCAATGATATTTGTTGGAGAGGACGTAGTAGGGCGTGGGTTGTTCTGGAAGTTCTGGCGTACAACAGCTAATGTCTGTCGGAAGTGTGGCACTGCTGAGAAATGATGGGTATAATGGTCGTACTCTGAACAGATAGCACAAGCATATTTGGTCCTCAACCCTATACTACTGGGAGGGGGGGGGGTAGTGGTGGGTCTAGCAGTAGTGACGGGTGTTGTGGGAGTTTGATTGGGGGGGATTAAATTCCGTAATTCAGGTAGTGATGGAAAATTTTTGGTTTGGTGGCCCTCTTTCTCACATAGGGCGCAAGGTGGTGGGATGCAAGGAGGAAGTGGAGTGGTGGGCTCTTTCTTCTTTCTCCGGCCCCCAGCTGTAGTAGGGGGGTTAGGGAGTATGGGGGTAGTGGGGGTTAGGACGGGAATCGTCATGGGGAGGCCTTCCTGTGGGGGAAGGGATGGTCGAGGG
>JZKD02S0329405.1:106845-139771 GCA_000966675.3 Picea glauca | reverse complement strand
AGAGAAACCAGAGAGTTGGAGCTCTCAAACAAGTTGCAGCTTGTAAAACAGAGGTAGCAGCCTCACATTGAGTTGGTGCTCAATTGTAAATGATGTATAGAATAGAAAAAGACTGGCTATCATTTAGAAGAAGAAGAGGTTTTCTCCCTTTATGGGTTTCCTCGTGAAAATCTATCTCTGTGTGTATTTTATGTGTGACTGATGATGTTTACTCTTACTGTCCATATGTTGTATGTTGGTTGATGATACATGAAGAAATCTTAATAATTGTTTAAAATGCATAAAATTGTTTAAGCTTATAAACAACTGATTCACCCCCCCCCCTCTCAGTTGTTTTAGTATTTCCAACAAGGTTGTTGTCTGTGCTTCCTTTCCATAGTTCGTAGGGAGTTTTGTCATTGTTTTTTATGAGAATTACTCTATTTTGAATGTGAGTTGATGTATGCACTACATGTGTCAAAACAATATATGTCAATTTGGAATCCATTAGCATTGTTCGAGCCATTTCCTATGTAATTATCATCCATTATGATAATGTTCCTTTGTCTCTGAACCAATCTATGAATCCATGCTCTCATCCACTATCATATATCTTTCCAAACCTGCTAAGTGTTATTACGAATCCATATTTGACCATATTGTCCAAGACTCTACTTGCGCAATTGTCCATAATGCTGACCCATTTATCACTATACTATCATGAAGTCTTGATTAATCTATCAAATTTTACTTCTGCTAACTGATTTCTCTAAATCTATCTTCTCAAACTCTGCAAGATGCTCGAAGGATGGTTCTTTGGTCTATCACAAATATTGCATAGACTCTCCCTATCTAATATTCATATTACTTGGGAGTCTCTAATCCGGATGGCTCAGAACAATTCCTACTCTGATGTGCATTCATCATCATCTTCATTGGTAGATTCATTATCTCTCTGAGCTCTGACTTCTTTCTTTATGTATGTAGATTCATCTTTCACTACAATGCATGAAGGTACAATCTCTTGAACATGTTCCTTATTTACCTGTCCTTCCTTTCTTTCATTTATTTTCCAAACCTTTATGTATCTGATATCTTTCTTTTTATCTGTAGAATTTTCTTCATCTTGTTTTATTTCCAATCTTGCGATCTCTGGTACTTGGTATTTGTTCACCTGTTCTTCCTGTTTTCTTATCCATACTTTCTTATATCTGATATCAATATTCTATTTCATGGAAGTATCAATCATGCTTCTAAAATCACTGGCTATGTGTCCATAGTTATGACATTTGTAACACTCAATTTTACGTGCGACCACATAGGCACTTCTTTTTTGAACATTTATTTTATAATCCCTGCAATTTGCAATCTTATGTCCAAAGTTAGTACAATAAAAACATTGACCATAAAATAAATTTGCATACCTGGGAGTGCATGATCTTCTTTGTGGTGTAGTCCTTCTAAATTTTTCCCTTGACCAATCATGATCATGATTGAATCTTCTTTGTGGCTTCAACATAGATGGTGTTCTTGAAGATGTATTTTCAATAGTTTTCTTAGATTTTGGTTGACCATGATTCCTTCCTTTGAGTCCTTCTGCATATTTCTTTATATTTTCTTCATTCTTCTTTTCTAGCAACCTAGAGTGCTTCTCTTCATTCTCTATAACTAATGTGGATGTTTCTGTCTCTTCAACGTTCTTGTTGAGATTGACGATTTTACTTCTCAATGTGAAAACCTTTTCTTCATGCTTCTCAACCTCTTCTTATTTCTTCATTATCTGAGACTTCAGTACTTCTTCCATTCTTTTTGCGTGTTCAAGTGAATTTTAAATGTGATTATTTGTTCTTCGAGTCATTTCTCTTCTTGACCAAACTCTTCCTCAAGCTGGTTTAGATTGTTATTTATTTCCTTAAGATGATCTTCTCTCTCATTTCTACTTCTTCCTTCTATGATGCTATGTTTGTTTCCAAACACTGCTTTTGATATTCAATATTTTCTTCAATCTTTTGAATCTGCTTGACATGGTGAACATAATTATTCTTGATTTGTATCTACGTCTTCTTTGACATTTTCTGAATCTGTGATGGGTGAATAATATATGTCATGAAACTTATTCCAAAGTTCTTTTGTTGATAAACATTTACCAACTTTTTCTCTTATTGGATTAGGTAATCCTTCCCAGATGAAATCCATTTCTATTTTGTTATTCTTCCTCAATTCCTTCTTGGCTGCAGTCTTTGCTCTTTTTGAACTATCATATCCTGTAACAACTGATAGCCAAATATAATGTCCCTATGCATGTAAAAATACTTATGTCCTTATGCTCCACATCTCATACTTAAAACCATTCTGACCATTAAACATTGGTGCTCCATTCTCAAAATAATCCATGATCTCCTTCGAGTGGTTAAACTGTTTCCTGAAGGAACCGGCTCTGATACCAATTGTTGGATTACTGAGAGGGGGGGGTGAATCAGTAATAGAAAAATATAATCCTTTTTCACCAAAAAATGAAAGTGTTATATCAATGTAGGATTATCATCCAATAGTTGCAATGTAAATAAATAATGAAAAAATAAACAATCACACACATACACAATACACCAGTGTTTTGCGTGGAAACCCAAAGCGGGAGAAAACCACATAATGATTTTTCTTATATGTATTGAAGAATTACATTCATTGGAAGCACCAACTTCCTTTGTTTTCCAGCTGCAACTGGAAGGAGGCTCCAAACCCCTAGTTTCTCAGGCTACAACCTGAGGGAAGCTCCAACTCCCCAATTCTCTGACTACAACTAGAAGGAGGCTACAACCCCCTATGTTCTCTGGCTACAACCGGAAGGTGGCTACAACCTCCTATCCTTTTCCTGTCCAACTGCCCTAATGTATAAATAGAATGATGGCCATTGTCACACGATCACTGTGAGATATACTGTTGTAAACTTGTACCAATCAACCTACACCAAACAACCTGTACCAATAACTTGAGCCATGCATCAACTTGACCTCAACCTGTAATCAACCTGTACCATAAGCAAGTGCATAAACCATGCACCAACCTATACTAAACAACCTATTATCAACCTGTATCATAAAAAAGTGCATCAACCATGCACCGACCTATACAAATAACCTGTCACAACAACCTATCCAAACAACCTATCACAACAACTTGTGTCATCAATATTATCAACCAAATCAGATCTACTCACCAAGATAACTCTCAAAGATGTGCATCAACCAAGCATAACACAACAACTCATAATCATCACTAAGATCAATATGTGCTTCTAATAATATACCAAGACAAATATGCTACATCATCCATAAACGATGTGTCAACAATACTACTAACAAGTGCCTCCAACCATGTACCAAGTATGTACCAATAATGTATCAACTACTTATCAACTATGATTCATCAACATGTACCAACATCATCAACTATACACCTCATGTATGTGCCAACTCATCAACTACTTGTCTCAACCATGTACCCAACATTTGCCTCAACCAAAAGCCCTCATCAATTTCACCATCCAAATATGATATGTAACTCTGTAATAGACCTAGTGTATATTATCACATACCTTCAAACCTTCCTTAACTTTTAACAACAAGAGACTACCATTTTCATCAAACTTTACTTTAGTCTCACATGACTAGTTTTGGATTAGTTAACAACCCTAACTTGAAATAATCATAACTATGTACCTGTAATGAATAAAGATATGAAAATAGTACACAATGTTCTTCAATTTCTTTTTATGTAACTCCTCCAGGTGTCACTACTTGGAACCTCTCAGGAAAGGAGTTATAGCAAAAAAGACATACCTTTTTAAATTTTGGCTTATTCTAAAGAGAGAACTTGTACAACGTGCCACGCACAAAATATTTGTTGTATGGATTTGAAACTTTTACACATAATAATAAAGACTGTACTTTAACCAAAACATTTGTTCTTACATAATTTGGATCTGTTATAAATAATTTATTGCGTTTTTACCCAAAACACATGTTTTAGACTAGTTTCAGGACTAGCCAAAAACCCCATTTTCCATGGAGTGTAACTCCAAAAATAAAACGACCCACAAGATGAAATTATACTGCAAATATTTGGATATGTTTTTTCAATGGCCTATCAATTTCACATTCTGATTCATTCTAGAAACAAAGTTATTGTGAAAATGGTGAGATGACTTGTAAATAACATACCTTAGAAAGCATCATCAAAAGAATTTATCCTCCTTTGAATTTCGGCCTTCTTTACTTCATCTTCTCTCTGAAATTCATCTTAGATATCCTTCGGTTACCTCAGTCACTTGTAGATATTCAATATGCTAAAGTGTGATTTAAAGTGAGAGAGCCTTGCCTCTTATTTATACTTTCATGTATCTTCCTCAAGGGGTTACCTTTTAACCATCTTATCCTACTTTCCTTATTTTAGAGTTAACCAACTTCTAACCACTTGTCCAATAGTAATTTATCCATTAAATTTATTATTTAAATAAAAAAATTTGTATCCACTTTGACTTATAGTACACTCATCACTTCACTTTACCTCAAAGGGTTACCTTCTAACCATCGTAAACCACTTTCCTTATTTTAGGGCTAACCCACTTCTAACCACCTGTCAACTTAGAAATTTATTCATTAACTTTGTTATTTAAATAATTTATTTTGTATTCAATTTGAATTATAGTACACTCATCACTTCACTTTATTATTTACCTTCTAAAATCTCTTAAACCACTTTGAATACTTTGACCTTTTGGGGCTTCTAGATGACTCATGAAGGTTCTCTAACTTCACATGGCCATAACTCTCTAACTCTGAGGAGTTATGTGACGTTCCACATACCATTGGAAATGGAATGACTTGTACTATCCATATATAATAGTATTTCCTTCAAATATATCAAAACACATACCATTATCCATCAAACAAACTTGGGTCCACTACCCAAACCTAGGTTCTCCAACTTCTCATGGCCATAACTCTCTAACCGTGAGGATTTATGTGATGTTCCACATACCAACGAAAATGGAATGACATGTACTATCTATATGGAATAGTATTACCTTCAAATATATTAAAACTCATACCATTATACATAAAACAACCCTGGGTCCATTACCCAAACCTTTGTGCTACTGGAATTCACTACCAGACTTTTTCCAAGGGTTGACATCAATCGCTAAGGATTTACATCAATCTAAAATTTCACTCTCCAATGGTTGAAATAAATGAAAACCAAAAATCCATACCAACTATCCATCAACCTAAGACAACTATCTGACAATCTCCCCCTTTGGCATTGATGGCAACACCAACATTCATGGAAACACTTAGTCATGATAACATTCATGCTTATACTCTAGATAAATGTTTCTATCTCTCCCCCTTTGACATCAATGGAAAAGGGTATCTCCCTTTGGGGCTTCTCCCCTTGACTGAACTCTCCTTGGGGCTTCTCCCCCTACCTACGTGCCTTTAATTTTTCTTTGTGTTTATAAGCCTTTGACTACTCTCTTTCCCATCATATGAATAATATATCCCCCTTTGACAAAGGGTATCACTCTTAAGCCATATCTCTCATTCTTCCCTTGTGACAATCGCTCCCCTTGGAACCATTCCTTTATGCTCTCTCTCCAAGCATTTACCTTTGCATCTGATAAATCTCTCCCCTTTTTCCTATTTATGGTGATTCCTCATGTACATCTAAGACATATAAGATAAGCATTCAAAAGCATTCATTTTGGAGTAGAAATTACTCTTAGTTTATGGCGAAGATAATCAAGGGCTTCCCGTGGAAGCAGTTTTGTAAAGATGTATGCCGCTTTTTTTTTTGTTCCCAAATATTCAACTATGATGTTCTTCTCTGCAACCTGTTCCCGTATAAAGTGATACTTGATTGGAATGTTCTTTGTCTTGGAGTGTATTGCCAGGTTTTTTGAGATACTGATGGTGCTTGTATTATCACAATAGATTGGAATGGGCTCATCATACTCAACCTATATATCTGTCAAAGTTTGTTTCATCCATAGAACCTTAGTACAACATGTTTTTGTTGCAATATACTTTGCCTTAGCTGTAGATAAGGATATTGATGATTGTTTCTTGCTTAGCCAAGATACTAAACACTCACCCAAGTAGAATGTTGCTCCACTGGTTCTTCGTCGGTCATCAATGAAACCTACCCAATCTTCATATGTTTAGGAAATAAGTGATAGATCCTTTCCTTTTGGATACTATAATCCAAACTATTATGTTCCTTTGAGATATCTGAAAATCCTCTTCATTGCTAATACATTTGATTCCTTTTGTGTTGCTTGAAATCATGTCACCTCTCCAACTGCCTGCATTACATCTAGCCTGGATGCTATCACATATAGTAAGCTACCAATCATTGACCTGTATTTCCTCTAGTATGTAGACTTTGAATCATCATCTTTGTTCAAATTTCAATTGGTTTGCATAGGAGTGGTAATTGGTTTGCAATCTTCCATTCTGAACCTCTTTAGAATTTCTCTGATATACTTAGTTTGAGAAATAAAAATTCCTTGGTTTCTTTGACATAAGAAGGATAGTTCTCCAAGTAATGACATTTCAAATTCATTCTGCATATCCTTTTTAAATTTATTGCTTAACCTATCATTAGTACTTCCAGAACAATATCATCAACATAAATTTCAATTAATAAAATATTACCTTGAGTTACCTTGATGTAGAGGTTTTTTTCTGTGCTTCCTTTCCATAGTTCGTAGGGATTTTTTTCATTCTTGTTTATGAGCATTACTCTATTTTGAATGTGAATTGATGTATGCATTGCATGTGTCCAAAAAATATCTGTCAATTTGGAATCCATTATCATTGTTCGAGCCATTTCTTGTGTAATTATCATCCATTATGATAATGTTCCTTTGTCTCTAAAAACCTCTCTAAACCAATATATGAATCCATTCTCTCTTCCACTATAATATATCTATCCAAACCTTCTAAGTGTTCTTATGAATCCATATCTATCCATACTATCCAAGACTCTACTTGCCCAATTGTCCATAATGCTGACCCATTTATCACTATACTATCATGAAGTCTTGATTAATCTATCAAACTATACTTCTGCTAACTGATTTCTCTAAATCTATCTTCTCAAACTATGCAAGTTCCTCGAATGATGGTTCTTTGGTATGTCACAGCTATCGCATAGAGTCCCCCTATCTAATATTCATATTAATTGGGATTCTCTAAGTCGGATGGATCAGAACAATTCTTTCTCTGATGTGTATTCATCATCATCTTCATTGGTAGATTCATCATCATCTTCATTGGTAGATTCATTATCTCTCTGAGCTCTGACTTCTTTCTTTTTGTCTATGGATTCATCTTTCACTGCAATGAATGAAAGTACAATCTCTTGAACCTATTCCTTATTTACCTATCCTTCCTTTCTTTCAGTTATTTTCCAAACCTTTCTGTATCTAACATCTTTCTTTTTCTCTATAGAATTTTCTTCATCTCGTTTTATTGTCAATCTTGCGATCTTTGGTACCTCGTCGTTGTTCACCTGTTCTTCTTGTTTTCTTATCCATACTTTCTTATATCTGATATGAGTATTCTCTTTCATGGAAGTATCGATCATGCTTCTACAACCACTGGTTATGTTTCCATAGTTATGACATTTGTGACACTCAATGTTACGTGCGACCACATAGTCACTTCTTGCTTGAATATTTATTTTATAATCCCTACAATCTACAACCTTATGTCCAAAGTTAGTACAATAAAAACATGACCATAAAATAAATTTACATACCTGGGAGTGAATGATCTTCTTGGTGGCATAGTCCTTCTGAATTTTTTCCTTGACTAATCATGATCATGATTGAAGCTTCTTTGCGGCTTGAACATGGATGGTCTTCTTGAAGATGTATATTCAATAGTTTTCTTAGATTTTGGTTGACCATGATTCCTTCCTTTGTGTACTTATGCATACCTCTTTCTATTTTCTTCTTTCTTCTTTTCTAGCAACCTAGAGTGTTTCTCTTCATTCTCTATAACTGATGTGGATGTTTATATCTCTTCAACATTCTTGTTGAGATTGACGATTTTACTTCTTAATGTGGAAACTTATTCTTCAAGATTCTCAACCTCTTCTTCTTTCTTCATTATCTGAGACTTCATGACGACTTCTGTTATTTTCGTTTCTTCAAGCTGAATTTTTAATGTGATTATTTATTCTTCAAGTCATTTCTCTTCTTGACCAAACTCTACCTCAAGCTAGTTTAGATTGTTAGTTCTTTCCTTAATATGATCTGTCAATATCTTCTCTCTCATTTCTTCTTCTTCCTTTTGTGTTGCTATGTTGGTTTCCAACCACTGCTTTTGATATTCAATATTTTCTTCGATCTTTTGAATCTTCTTGACATGGTGAACATAATTCTTCTTGACCTGTATATGCATTGTCTTTGACATTTTCTGAATATGTGATGGGTGAAAAATATATTTCATGTAACTTATCCCAAAGTTCTTTTGCTAATGAACATTTACCAACATTTTCTCTTACCGGATTAGGTGATCCTTCCCAAATGAAATCCATTGCTATTTTGTTATTCTTCCTCAATTCCTTCTTGGTTGTAGTCTTTTCCATTTTTGAACTATCATATCCTGTAACAACTGATAGCCAAATATAATGTCCCTATGGCTATAAAAATACTTTTGTCCTTATGCTCCACATCTCATACTTAAAACCATTCTGACCATTAAACATTGGTACTCCATTCTCAAAATAATCCATGATCTCCTTCCAGTGGTTAAACAGTTTCCTAAAGGAACTAGCTCTGATACAATTGTTGGATTACTAAGAGGGGGGGTGAATCAGT
The DNA here is from genome assembly GCA_000966675.3 of Picea glauca. NCBI lineage: Eukaryota > Viridiplantae > Streptophyta > Pinopsida > Pinales > Pinaceae > Picea > Picea glauca. The sequence continues at coordinate 130,902 of JZKD02S0329405.1, read as the reverse complement.
AATAGATCAATATAATCCTTTTTCACGATAAAATTCAAGTGTTATATCAATCTAGAATTATCATCCAATAGTTGCAAAGTAAATAAATAAATAACAAATGAGGAATCACACAGATACACAGTACACCAGTGTTTTACCTGGAAACCCAAAGCAGGATAAAACCACATAATTATTTTTCTTATATGTATTAAATAATTACATTCATTGGAAGCACCAACTTCCTTTGTTTTCCAACTGCAACTGGAAGGAGGCTCCAACCCCCTAGTTTCTCAGGCTACAACCTGAGGGAAGCTCCAACTACCCAATTCTCTGGCTACATCCAGAAGGAGGCTACAACCCCCTATGTTCTCCGTCTACAACCGGAAGGTGACTAAAACCATTTGTCCTTTCCCCTTCCAGCCTCCCTGACATATAAGTAGAATGATTGAACCATTGTCACACTATCACTATGAGATATACTATTGTAAACCTGTACCAATCCACCTGCACCAGACAACCTGTACCAATAACCTAAACCATTCATCAACCATGAATCAACCTGTACCTCAACCTATAATCAACATGTACCATAAGTAATTGAATCAACCATGCACCAATCTGTACTAAAAATACTGTAATCAACATGTACCATAAAGAAGTGCATCAACCATGCACCAACCTATACAAATAACCTGTCACAACAACCTATCCAAAAAACCTATCACAACAACCTGTCTGATTAATCTTATCAACCAAATTAGATCTACTCACCAATATCAATCACCAAGACAACTCTCAAATATGTGCATCAACCAAGCATAACACAACAACTCATATTCATCACCAAGATCAATATGTGCTTCTAATAATATAGCAAGACAAATATGCTACATCATCCATAAAACATGTGTCAAAAATACTACTAACAAGTGCCTCCAACCATGTACCAAGTATGTACCAATCATGTATCAAATACTCATCAATATGTACCAACATCATCAACTATACACCTCATGTATGTACCAACTCATCAACTACTTGTCTCAACCATGTACCCAACATGTGCCTCGACTAAAATCCCTCATCAATTTCATCATCCCAATATGATTTGTAACTCTTTAATTGACCTGGTGTATATGATCACATACGTGCAAACCTTCCTTAACTTTTAACAACAAGAGACTAGTATTTTCATCAAACTTTACTTTAGTCTCACATGACTAGTTTTGGATTAGTCAACAACCCTAACTTGAAATAATAATAACTATGTACCTGTAATGAATAAAGATCTGAAAATAGTACACAATTTTCTTTAGTGTGTTTTATGCAATTCCTCCAGGTGTCACTACTTGGAACCTGATCCAGGTGGATAATGGTGGCCACCCACCTTTTCCAGCGGGCTCAAAATAGTTTTCTAGTGATTTTGATAATTTACTATTTTTAGCAGTTTTTCGGGTCCTGAACTTCCGGAGCCGTTTTGAGGCCCTAAACGACGTGTTTTGGGGCATGCTGCAGTCGCAAAATTTCAACATCAAATTTTGTGCAACTGTTGTATTCCTCGGATAGATATTTCCAATGGGATATCATATGCCTAAAACGAAAATTGTATGCAAAAGTTACGACCCTGGGAAGTTAATGTATTGACTTACCCAAACGGGGCCCACGTGACTTTTGGCGCTTCATCTCCTAGGGTTAGGTTTTCTTATGTTTAGGGTTTTTGAAACTCCTGTTTATTGTAAAAAATCCTTGAGAGCCTCATGGTAATCATCTTCTTGCGAATGAGCATAGCCATCACATCTCTTCTCAGAGATAAGCTGTCACCATTCCAACAAGCTTGTTTTCCACTGCATTTTACAGTTTCAGCTTATTTCCTTATTGAATAGAAAAACAGTTTTACTGTATCTCTGTTATTTTTTGTTAAGTATCTGGTAATAATCTGCAGTCATTTCGCTCATAAAATTTGGATGAGTGGTATCAGAGTGGTCTTCTCCTTGTCGTCTTAATGCATGTCCCCAACGAGGTCAGAGTACAAAGAGTTGAGTCTCGAGCTTGTTTCTCTTAAGGAAAAAATCTCTCGCACACCCAAGCGACCTCTCATGGAAGGAGAAAAGAAATATGATGGGATAGGAGATCCTTTCAAACTGTTGATTGAGGAATCCCTCACACAACAGAGGAACGAGATGATGGATAATTTAGTGCAAATCCTTCAGCGACTACCAACAGGCAACGCATCTTCTTCGAGCAGAGGCACCACCCCCTTCAAGGTACAAATAAACTTCAATATTCATATATTTGAAGGTCAGATAGACGCAAATGTTGTAGACAAGTGGTTGAATCTACTAGAAGGGTATTTTTCTGTCCATAACTTTTCGAATAGAGAAATGATTACTTTTGCACTCCGCAAAGTCGTTCCCCATGTCAAAGATTGGTGGGAAACTTTCAGTGAGAAAAAGGAAACAGAGGAACCCTCATTATTTACAGTCACGACCACCTGGGAATCCTTCAGGGATGATATTAAGGAACAATACTACCCTGTCAGAAGTTATGACAACTTGTATATGAAATGGACCACACTGCAGCAAGAAAGAGACCAAGCAGTGCCATATTTCACAAATATCTTCCATACCTTCCGCACTAAGCTGGCTATCAAATATTTGGAGCAACATCTGGTGCTCAAGTATCGCAGTGCTCTGCATAGATACATCCAGACCGAAACGAAATTTATGTACATCTCATCCTTGGGCGCGGCCTACCGATATGCCATCAAAATCGAGTAGAAGCTCAAACAAAAGACACGACAATTTGGGTCGAGGAACCCCTCACAAAAAAATCCAGGAAAGGGTGGCCCCAACCCACAGAACAAAGGATAGAGAAAATATGGACAGTATCAGGAAAACCATTCCAAGCCACAAGAAAATAAGGACACTGGAAAGACAAAGAAAGATACCAGGAAGTGGTGCGACTTCCATAAGAGCCTTTGGCATAACACTGTTGACTGCCACTCAAAGCAGACATTGGTAGCCAAAGTAAAAGTCTCTGAATCAGATGCAGGTTCTGACTCAGAGTCAGAACCAGAAAGGGGAAGAAGGATCATTGATGCAGAACCTAGTGCCACTGTTGCTACCACCAAGCTCCAACATGGTGAACCAAATAAGCCAGAAGAAGGAGAGTGCCTCTTCCATTCACATATGTGGGTAAAAGGCACCCTGCTTCACTTCATCATTGATAGTGATAGCCAGAAGAACCTCATCTCAGCAGAGGTCATCAAGCGGTTGTCCCTGCCGACAATGTCGCACCCACAACCCTACACCATTGGATGGATCTGCCAAGGAAGCAATCTTCGCATCAGCCAACAGTGTCGACTGTCATACGACATAAAGCCCTTCAAAGATGAGGTATTGTGTGATGTTTCTCCTCTCGAAGTTTGTGATTTTATTTTGGGCCAACCTTATTTATGGAAATGTCATGTTGTATATGAGTCTAGGCCTCATAGTGTTATTATTACTTTGAATAGGAAATTGTACAGGATACCTGAGTCTATCCCACCTAGTGCTATTTCCTTGATCTTTGCTAATCAATGCAAGAAGGTCATCTCTTAGAAAAGGAATTTTGTCTTCTTCATGATTCACTCTCAGAATGAGATAAAAATCACAGCGACATCCAGGGTCTCTACATCCAACCTCTCCACATAGCAGAAGCAAGTAGATAAGGTCATGGAAGAATACTCAGATATCTTCTCCTCACCTACCGGGGCACCTCTGCACTGCCAGGTCAAGCACCCCATCGATCTGACCCCTAGTGCATCATTTCCCAATGGGCCAGTCTATCATCGCTCTCTGTTAGAGAATGAGGAGACCAAGCAACAGATCCAATAATTTCTCCACAAGGGGCACATTTGTCCCATCTCATCACCTTGCGGGAGCCCAATCGTGTTGGTACAGAAGAAAGGTGGAACCTGGTGACTTTGCATTGATTATCGGGCTCTGCATAAAATCACAGTAAAAACCTGGTACTTGATTCCCTGAATCGATGACCTCCTTGATCAACTCATGGGGGGGAAATACTTCAGTAAGATTGATCTGAAGTCTGGCTACCACGGGGTCCCAATAGAACAGATAGATGTATGGAAGATTGCCTTCAAGTCAAAGGAAGGCCTTTTTGAATGGTTGGTCATGCCCTTTGGTCTGACAAATGCTCCAGCCACTTTCATGAAGATGATGGATGATATCCTGTGACCATTCACCAATACTTTTGTAGTGGTGTATCTGGATGGAATTCTCATTTACAACAAGACTTGGGACGAACACTTGTAGCATATTCAGCAGGTTCTGCACACCCTATAGAAGCACAAGCTATATGCCAACTTGGAAAAATTCTCCTTTGGCATGGACAGGGTCCATTACCTAGGCTACATCATTGATCAACATGGTGTATGTTAGCGCTCTATAAATTTCCTAGAGGTTGTTCAGAAGAATAAATCTACACGAGGTAACTTTATCCAACCGCTTTTGAAGCTGGGATCTAGCCCTTCCAACTTCAGAGAGGGATCTCTCTATATGATTTAGATATGTTTCAAACTTTTTAAATATTAGGCTAGATAAATAAATAAGTCGGTTTTGTCATCGTAGTGTTTGTCGAGTTGGTTGAGATAGTTTACGCATCCATTGGGCTATGGGGTCTGTGTCGTAAAGATGAAATCCGAACCAGAAAAACAAAGGAACCTTTCACAGGGTGAGATGATATAATCACTGGATTCTTTAGTAGCATAAATGAGGGATAGCAGAAAATATGAGAAAGAAAATTACAACAAAGAAGTAGTTAAGAATTTCTTTATTGTAAAATGAGAAGATAAAACACTTAAATCTTTTAAGTCAGAAACATGGTATACGAGATAAATCCTGCAACGTTCGTTACTTCCAAAGATTAGATTTAGAAAACATTGTGATAACAAAGCAAGAATAACATTTAACTTAGAGAGAAAAACATCACCAATGAATACACGCAAGAATCCTATAAAATGCCTCTTTGTATTAATGGAATATCTCTTCAAAAATATTACAGTCTGATAGCTTGCAGGGCGTGAAGATCAACAACCCTCAATACTTCGAAAGATGAAGTATTTATAACTCAAAATTACAAACAATCCTGTCATCAAAGACCGGGATGTGCTAAATCTATTATTAGCCTAACTAATTTAACCAATTTCAGAAATCTAGGAACTGCTTGATGATGTGTCACAACTGCATGTTGTTTTCTGGGTGGACCGTTGGTGAGGACCCTGCACGACCTCATCTGACTAGACAAATGACTAGGCTGGGACAACTCATCAGCTACTCGATCAGATCATAGAGTTCTTCCCATCGAATATGACTAGGCACGTTGACTTTGAGTAGCCTTCGATAAACTTCGTCCATTTATGTGTACTTGGCAAAGGTAGGTTTGGTGACGAAGATGTATCGAATATCATGTTGAATACTGATGTCCCACTGAAGCGCATCTAGAAACGCCTTGCTAGTGATGCTGCCTTGAATTCCTGAAAACTTTGAACTATCCTTAGCCACATCGGCCAGTCTCTTTTTGTATTCTGGGAGTGTCATCATTTTTTCATTGATTACCTTCAGACCAAGAATACCTTTCTTCTGCAGAGCCTCAATTTTACTAAAAAACCTTTGTACTCCTAGGTCCATGGCCTGAACCTTTTCTTCCAGCTGAAGCATTAATCCTCTCTTGGTCAAAACTCTTTTGACTTCAAGAATGGTCTCTTTTCTATCTTCAATTTTCAGCTCTTCCAGCTCCTCCCTGGTCTTAGAATTTAGGAACTTGATGATTTCATTAGCCTGCATGGGCATCTCTCCCAATTTTGATATGATCTTCTCAATGGTCTGTTTTCTTCTCTGCACCAATTCATTCTGCTCAAACACGATCTGTATCATGGGCCATATCTCATTCATAGACTTGGTGATGTCTGTCCAGACACTTTCTTTAACCTTGGCCAAAGTTTTACCTGCCACTGTTTTCTTCCGGAGCTGTTGCAACTCTTGTTTGAGCTGGTCTGACACCTGATTTTCCTTCAAGATGTTGATCTGAAAGGAAGATTTGAGTTCCTAAAGGTTCTCAATCTCTTTTTTGAGTCTGCTAATCTCTGTTTCCTGCAGGTTCATCTTTTCCATAGACTTAGCCAATTCGACTGTCTTTTCCAGAGATGTCAGTGGATTTTTCGATGGGACTTATGCTACTGATGTTGTGCTCACTCCTGAAAGTGGAACTGCACTCAATGGAATGACTTCCATTGGCTTCAACTATTCTTTCTCTTTTACCAAATTCTCCATCTCAGCTTCCATTTCCTTTAGTTGTGCATTCTGCTCCATGATTAGTTTGAGCATCTCATCTTTTTCTCCCTTTGTCTCTGCTATTTCCTTTGCCTGTGAATCCTATGTGGGTGGGAGTTTCAATTGTTTCCTTAAGGAGGCTATGTCTACATTTTTCTTTTTAATCATCTCCTCAACTACCTTCACGTTCGAGGGATCGTACCCGATCTTAAGGACCAATTCCTCCAAAGTCTTGATCCTATTTTCCTTGGCAAATGACGATATCTTCTCCAACTTCAACTGTGTTTGGACGTTGTTCAGGGACACTTGCAATTTGGACGCAGTAGTGGAAGCATGTGACAACGTATAGAAGACCATTTCCCCTGTTTGCTTGTAAAAATCCATCTGATTGGCTGGATGCACATCCTTAGTCTGGAATTCAAAGGTGGCCCTTTTGTAATCAGTGATTACCTTTGGATATAGCACCTGTTCTTGGAGGAATTCCATACGCATTCTGCGATTCTCAGTGTCAAATGCCGATAGCAGCCTATGTTGTGCAGTCAATGTCTGCTTCCAAAACTGGGCGCAAGTGCTACTGGTCAGGGTCTAATTCCTTTTCTTGATCAGATCATATTTTTCAAAGATGCTCAGCTTCGGTCCTACCTTGCCTGGCTGAGTGGTTGATGGAGTATCTGTATATTTCTTCGACAACGTTGAGGTTATGATATGTTGAAGGCTTGCACTGAGGGGTGGCCTATCAACCTTGGTCACTATAGTAGACGAGACTTCCTTTTCCTCAGTCAGGTCAGGAGCTGAAATGGTTTTAGACCTCTTGGTATGCAATTGGAATTCTTCTGACAACACGTCGGTGATAGGTAGAGCTAAATCTTGCCTAGGCCTTTTCTCTTTCGGAACCTGTTGTGTGGTTGTTTGCGATACAGTGGCCGGGGGATCCTGTTGTTCTGCTTCGACCAAAGTGGTAGGTTCCCATACTGTCTGGTTTGAAAATTTCTCGACTTCAGGCCTAGATTCATGGACATATGGGATGTTCTTATTTTTCACCCTCATCTCAGAGATAATCCCACACGGATCATAACGCCATGGGAAACTAGCGATGAACTTCATTTTCTTTAGCATCTTGTCTGCTTCCTCTCCGGCGCCACGATTGTTGTAGATGAAAGATCCAATCTTCCCTTTGATTCTGAGCTATTGTTTTTTCTTTAGAGACACAAAATGAATATCATCGGAGTTTATCATCTGACTTATGTACTCGATAGAAAAAATTTTGACAGGCAGGTATTTAGGAAGCTTATACGGGGCCAACTCGCACCCATATACTCTTATCTCAGTTTGATCTTGGTATAAATACCAATCACCCGTCTTGGTGTGATCCAAAATATGCAGGATCCTCTGGACTTCATCATTAATCTTAGGCTCGGGCCTGCCACTAAGCATACTTACCACTGGGTGATAGAATTGTTCGATGAACTGCTTGAAACTGAACTCTCTGGAGTTATGCTTGAGCAAGGAGGTCCATGCGATCACTGCCTGGGGTCTATCATCTCCATCCATCTTCTGCATAGAAAAAGAAAATTTGTCCACTTGGAAGAAAATGAACAAGTACGCCAGTATGGAAGAATAACGAAACATGCCTTCCATGGAGAAATTGACAAACTGTTCGTGAATATTGTTCACCAAGAACGTGTTGAAGTCGAACTGGGTAGTGGGCTTCTCATCGGTGGAGAAAATGGATAAAAATCCCAGAATGGGTTCATCTACCCACTGATCTGAATAGTATCCCAACAAGACGCATAGGGATGAGATGATCTGGTTTCCTTTGGTCGAAAACATGGAAGAAGGATAAGGGGGATTTGTGAAGGGAAATTGAGTGGATGGTGGGAGGAAAAGCTCAAATATTTGAGCTCTTTGGGGGAAATTCATCTTCTGGTATAATTCTATGAGAATTTCAAGGTTAAAAGGTGACACGGAGTCCGCTCAGGGTATTTGCATCATTTGGTCGATGGTTTCAGGCGTGATGAGGAAAAGAACTTCTCCAGACAAGGAAACGATGACTCTTTTCTCGGGAATGTAGTGGGATTGACACTTGAGGGCAAATTCTGGAAAAGGGTGAATCTGAGGAAAGAGATATAGGGGTAGGTTGGACTCCCAGAGTCCAATTTCGTCACTCTGTTCCAGGAAAACTTCTTTGAGCCATGACTGAAGGTCTACGAAATCGAAATCACACTTTGTATCTGCGATTAAGCGATCTTTATCTGCAAGTGGAATCCTGTCAAGGTCGACAGGAGGTAGGAGAAATGGATTCTCCTCTCCTTCTGCTTGTTTTGACTTTGGCACCATTACCGCAACAGTACCTGCAAAAAACAATGTTAGAGGGGACGACTATAGGTGGGGGTGACTGACAAAATGGAGAAAACGGGGTAAAAATTCTCTGGTGAGATGAGCAGGTAAATGGTGAAAGAAGTAGGGTGAGGGTAGTTTTGAGTAAACGGGTGTCCGTTGAGCGCGAGGGATAGGTCAGTTGCTTAACAGATAGGTTACCCAGTAATAAATGGCCAACGGATCACTTAGAGTGTGATATGGCAGGTGATAGTGACTGAGGAATATGGATGGGTGAAGTGGCAGTTACCAATTGGGGTAAAAATCATGGTGAGGGGGCTTGCCACGAGTGAATGGGGGGAAGGACTGACAAAAATTAAGGGATGTGACTCTTTTATAAAGGTGGATGGTGATGTCAAGAGGTGACGAAGGTGCGTCAAATAGTAGGAGGCAGTGGGACTTGAGACCATTAGATCAATGCCACGTATAGAGAGGGGCCCACCAAAGAAAATATTCCATTTCGGACCCCCCCCCTTCAGTTAAAGGAAGATCAGTCGAGGGGGTCCAAAAAACACCTTGAGTCATTGATCTGTGCATCGGCTTATTGACCGCAGATCTATGCGCGTCCTTTATCACACATTCCAGACCCCCCCCCTCCATTAAAGGCAGAATGGACAGGGGGGTCCGGAATCCAATATAGACCGTATATCCGCACGCTTAAACATGGGCCATCCAAATGTGCACAGGTATTATCCACGATTCAGGACCCCCCCCCTCCATTAAAGATAGAACGTTCGGGGGGGGTCCGAAAAAGTCTGACCACCGTAGATCTGGGTACGACTATCTGAGCCATTGATATATGAGCGGAACATAAATGAGGGCACGAAGAATACATGCACCAGAGAACTTAGGATAAGTGCATTTCATGGGTTTTTCCAAGGCTTTTCATGTATACACCACCATAGGACTAGACCAACACCATTTTTTAAGCATCTGAAACATGGTGCAACATTTATCATCCAGCTGGTTTTATTGAAATAAAGCAACTAACCTATATTATAACCTAGCTTCCTATGAAAATTAAGCCAGATTAGACTGTTGGGCTAAGAACTTACTCTACCCTGGGGCTATCTGACCAAGATTAGACGGTCTGGCCAGCTTTATTCAATAATCTAACCTAGATACTTTGGCTAAGATTAAACGGTTTAGCCAAACTCATTCACTAACCCTATCAACATCAATTTAAAAAGAACTTGGCCATGCTTGAAAGGTATGGACCAAGTTACTATTATTGCATGGGGCTTTATTGAAATTCTTTTATGCCCTCTTTTCTTTTTCTTTTCTTTCCTTTCTTTTTCTTTCTTTTTCTTTTTCTTTTCTTTTTATTTTCTTTCTTTTTCAAATTATTTGCAGAATGAAAAATCATTTGTCAACACAAACACTAGAGATAGATAATATTCCAATCACCATTTGATCCTATAACTTATAGGGTGATAACAATGTACATGTGAATCCAACCAAGATCCAAGTCATCCGTGACTGGCCAGCCCCAACCACACTCACTGAGCTTCAGAGCTTCTTGGGCCTTTCCAATTTCGACCACAGGTTTGTGTTGGGATTCTCCCATATTGCATGGGCCCTCAGCAAAATAACCAGGGGTGGTGGTAAGGTGAAATTTGCATGGGGCCGACCCCAACAACAAGTGTTCAATGATTTGAAGCAACACTTGTGCTCAGCACCAGTACTTTCACTACTAGACCTGAAACAACCCTTTGAGATTGAGACTAATGCTTTAGACTATGTTGTGGGTGTCATTCTCATGCAGCACGGCCACCCCATGGCCTGTCATAGTGAGACACTATCAGATGTTGTCTGTAAGTACCCTACTTACGATAAAGAAATGTACTCCATTGTGCAAGCCTGCTGCCAGTGGAGACATTACATTCTTGGGAGGGAGACAGTCATCCACACTAATTATAATCCACTGTAGTTCATGCAAACATAAGGAAAATTACAAAATGACTGCCATCAAAAGTGGTCCACATAATTGCAGCAATTCAACCTCAACATCAAGTATAAAATAGGAAGCACCAACTACGTCAATGATTTCCTCAGAAAAGCACCAGTCGCGGAACTCACCACAGTGCTAGACTCCTATGGCCATGAGACCTTTGGATGGCCCCAACTCTATGAGATAGACCTGGACTTCACCACCACCTACCAAATGTTGGGTGCAAAGGAAGTTGTCGATAATTTCCATCTTCAGGATGGGTTGTTGTGTCGTCTGGGCCATATATGTGTTCCATCAAGTGAGCGAGTGAAGCTGATCTGGGAAGCCCACTACAACCGAGTGGAAAGACACTTCGGCATCGAAAAGAAAGTGGTGATGCTACAAAAACCTTTCTATTGGCCGAAACTTCGATAGGAGGTCAGCAAGTATATCAGGTCTTGCACTACCTGCGCTATTGCCAAACCAACCACTAAGAAAAAGGGCCTGTACACCCCTCTTCCTACTCCTGAAAGACCGTGGGAATACATCTCAATGGACTACATGTCAGGCCTCCCATCCACCAAGCGAGGAAATGACTGTGTTTTTTTTGTTGTTGATCGCTTTTCTAAGATGGCGATTTTGGTTTCTTGCAAGAAGAGCATCATAGCAGAAGCCACTGCCAAGATCTTATTTGAATGAGTCTGGGTACATTTTGTAATCCCACAAACCATTGTCTCAAATCAGGACAGTTGATTTCTCAGCACATTTTGGTCGAGCCTCTGGTCACTGCTGGACACCAAGCTCACCAAATCCACGACCTTCCACCCCCATACAGATGGCCAAACTGAGGTCATAAATCGAATGATCATACATATCCTACACATGTATAATTCCAAGCACCCTCACACGTGGGATGAGAGTCTTCCCTATTTCTAGCATAGTTACAACCGAGCCCTGCATAGCTCAACTGGCCACAACCCCTTTGGGGTTGGGATTCCAACCATTGGGTCCCATAGATGTTTCACTGCCTCTTGTGGTCACCTCGAACGACTCCTCTCCTACTCCAACTGAGGATGACAAATCCACCCGGTTCATTGAGAGGACCCATCACATTCACCAACAGGTTCAGGATATCCTACAAAATTCCAATGACAAGTACAAGAAGCACCATGATCAACATCTGGCTCCACATAAGTTTCAGGTGGGCGACAAAGTTTGGTTGCACTTGCAAAAAGAACGCCTTACAAGACCCCATCAGAAGCTTCACCCACTCCATTATGGGTCATACACCATCACTAAGGTTGTGGGGGATAATTCTTTTGCGCTCAAAATTCCTGTTGTCCTTGGCCTTCACCCAGTGTTCAACGTGGACCTCCTTCGGCCTTATTTCCCACCATTATTGGACACCTCAGACATAGAAGAACAGTTGAAACCAACAAAGCTCAACCCCGATTGCATACAAAAGGAATCTAGTGATCAAATTGTGGACACGCGGATCAAGGGAACTCGACAACAAAGGATCTAGCTTTATTGAGTCGTCAAAGCAGGGAAGCTCCTACACCAAGGCAAGTGGCTCACCGGGCACCAAATTCAGCAGAATTTTCCTCATCTAATGGGGGAAATCAATGAAATGGAGAACATTTCTTCCTAAGGATGGAGGATTGATCCAGGTGGATATCGATGGCCACCCACCTTTTCCATATGGATCAAAACAACTTTCTAGCAATTTTGATAATTTACTATTTTTAGCAGCTTTTCGGGTCCTGAACTTCCGGAGTCGTTTGAGGCCCTAAACAACGTTTTTGGGGGCATGTTGTGATTGCAAAATTTGTGAAACTATTGTAGTCCTCGGATAGATCTTTCCAATGGGCTATCATATTCCTAAAATGAAGATTGTATGCAAAAGTTATGACCTCGGGAAGTTGATGTACTGACTTACCCAAACGGGGCCCACATGACTTTTGGAACTTCATCTCCTAGCGTTAGGTTTTTGGATGTTTAGGGTTTTTGAAACTCCTATTTATTGTAAAAATTCCTTGAGAGCCTCATGGTAATCATCTTCTTGTTAATGAGCGCAGCCATGACATCTCTTCTCAAAGATAAGCCGCCACCATTCCATCAAGCTTGTTTTCCGCTGCATTTTACAGTTTCAGCTTATTTCCTTATTGAATAAAAAACCATTTTTACTGTATATCTGTTATTTTTTGTTAATCATCTAGTAATAATCTGTAGTCATTTCTTTCTTCTCATAAAATTCGGATCAGAACCTCTCAGAAAAAGGAGTTATAGAAAAAATGTCATACCTTTTTTAATTCAGGCTTATTCTAGAGAGCGAATGTGTAGAGCGTGCCCCGCACCAAATATTTGTTCTATGGATCTAAAATTTTTAAAAAGAATACTATAGATTGTACTATAACCAACACATTTTTTCTTACTTAATTTGGATCTGTTATGAAGATGTTATGTCATTTTTACCTGAAACACCTTTTTTAGACTAGTTTCAAGACTAGCCACAAACCCTATTTTCCACAGAGTGTAACTCCAAAACTACAATGGCCCACAAGATGAAATTAGTACCACAACTACTTGGATATGTTTTCTCAATGGTCTATCAATTTCACGGTCTGAATCATTCTATAAAAAAAATTATTGCGAAAATGGGGAGATGACCTATAAATAACATACCTTAGAAAGCATCGTCAAAAGAATTTATCTTCCCTTGAATTTTGGCCTGCTTTACTTCACCTTCTCTCTAAAATTTGGCTTAGATATCATTTGGTTACCTCATTCACCTGTAGATATTCAATATTCTCAAGTTTGATTTAAAATGAGAGAGCCTTGCCTCTTATTTATACTTTCATGTAGCTTCCTCAAGGCATTACCTTTTAACCATCTTAACCCACTTTCCTTATTTTAAGGTTAACCAACTTCTAACCACTTGTCCAATTAGTAATTTATCCAATAAATTTATTATTTAAATAATTTATTTTGTATCCACTTTGACTTACAGTACACTCATCACTTCACTTTATCTCAAGGGGTTACCTTCTAACCATCTTTAACCACTTTCCTTATTTTAGGGCTAACCCACTTCTAACCACTTGTCAACTTAGTAATTTATCCATTAACTTTATTATTTAAATAATTTATTTTTTATTCAATTTGACTTATAGTACACTCATCACTTCACTTTATTATTTACCTTCTAAAATCTCTTAAACCACTTTGACTACTTTGACCTTTTGGGGCTTCTAGATGAGTCATGAGGGTTCTCCAACTTCACATGGCCATAACTCTCTAACCATGAGGAGTTATGTGACGTTCCACATACCACTGGAAATGGAATGAGATGTAATACCATATAGAATAGTATTTCCTTAAAATATATCAAAACTCATACCATTATCCATCAAACAAACTTGGGTCAATTACCCAAACCTGGGTTCTCCAACTTCTCATCACCATAACTCTCTAACCGTGAGGAGTTATGTGACGTTCCACATACCACCAGAAATGGAATGACATGTACTATCCATATAGAATAATATTACCTTAAAATATATTAAAACTCATACCATTATACATAAAACAACCTTGGGTCCATTACCCAAACCTTTGTGCTACCAGAATTCACTACCAGACTTTCTCCAAGGTTTGATATCAATCATTGAGGGTTGAGATAAATCTATAATATCACTCTCCAATTGTTGACATCAGTGAAAACCAACTATCCATCAACCTAAGCCAATTGTCTGAAAAATGATAACTATGTAAGATGTTTATCGGGTAGTCCTGAAGGTAGAAGAAAAATTGGCAAGGAAGCAGAATCAACGGAATAGAGGAAAGAGTCCTAAAAAGGAAGAGGAACCGTCTGAGAAAAGTTCCACAAACCTAGAGGATAAGTTGGAAGATACAACATTTAGGAAGAGAGAGGAGGAAGTTCTATAGGAGGACACTATGGAGGAAGAAATTATTTTCCTAGAAATAGAGGAAGAGGTATAGGAGGAGAAGTGAAGTGTTATGCCTATGGAAAAATAGGGCACATGTCTTGGGAATGTCTTGAAAAGAAAAATGCAGGAGGTGGAGAAGCTCATGTTTCTGAAGCACAAAAGAATAATGTGGATATAGAGATGAAATAATAATAAGCAGAAGAAGGAAGCTCACTCATGATGAGGAAATATCTCGTAAATCCAAAGAAACAGGTACGAGAACCAGTCTAGAGGAGCGTTTTGTTTAGAACTGCTTGCAAGACCAGATATAGCGTATGCAAGGTGATCATAGACAGTGGGAGCACTGATAACTTTCTATCCACGAAGATGGTGAAAAAGGTAAAGTTGGAGACGACTACACATCCAAATCCATACAAGGTGTCATGATTGCAGAAAGGACATCAAGTCATGGTAAGTCAACAATGTAAAGTTGAGTTTAAAATAGGTGGTTATAGAGATGAAGTTCTATGTGATGTTATGCCCATGGATGTTTGTCACATTCTTTTGTGGAGACCTTGGAAATATGATAGGAATTTCATACATGATGGGAGGAAGAACACTTATGCCCTTGAGAAGAATGGGTGTAAGCATATGTTGCTACCAATAGAAGATAAAGGAGTCAAAGAGGAATCTAGTCCTAGTATACTTCTCATGAGTGGGAAGGAACTCTTAAAAGAATTTAAGAAAGACCATAAAATACAGTTTGATGTTGTAGGTAATCTCAGAGTCATTCTCACAAGACTTCTATGAATGATTTTCCTGTAGACGTTCGATAGTTATTGGATGATTTTGTTGATATTGTGGTGGATGAGTTACCTCACACTACCACCCATCAGGAGTATTAGTCATCATATTGACCTTATTCCAGGAGAAAGTTTTCCAAACAAAGAAGCATACAGATTAACCCCTCAATAGAATGAAGAGGTCAAGGAGAAAGTCCAAAAGTTGTTAGATAAAGGTTTAATCAGGGAAAGTTTGAGCCTGTGTGCAGTAACAACTATGTTGAGTCCGAAGAAGGATGGAGGTTGGATAATGTGCATAGATTCTAGAGCCATCAATAAGATAACCATCAGGTATAGATTTTCTTTACCCGGAATGGATGATTTAATGGATTTCTTGAATGGAGCTAGTTATTTTTCCAAAATAGACTTGAAGAGTGGTTATCATCAGATATGGATAAGAGAGGGAGATGAATGGAAAACAACATTCAAAACAAATGAAGGATTGTATGAGTGGCTTGTTATGTCATTTGGATTAACAAATGCACCAAGTACGTTTATGAGGTTGATGAATGAAGTTACACTTCAAGATTTTATTGGTAAGTTTTTGATTGTTTATTTAGATGATATCCTAATTTTCAGTGAGACTGAAGAGGAGCATTTAAGACATTTGAAGACGGCATTGAGAAGGTTACATCAGGAGAAACTATTGGTGAATTTAAAAAAATGTTATTTTATGAAAACATAACTTCTGTATTTGGGGTTCGTAATATCTTCAAATGAATTGAAGATGGATCCATAGAAGGTGAGGGAAATAAGAGAATGGCCTTCTCCAAGAAGCGTGTTTGAAGTAAGGAGTTTTCATGGGTTGGCGAGTTTTTATAGGAAATTCATCAGGAATTTCAACAGTATTTGTGCACCCATACTAGATACTATAAAGAAGGAACATGGATATTTTAATTGGACAAAAGAAGTTGAGAAGGGATTTAGAGTGTTGAAATAAAATATAATAGAACAACCTATCTTGGTTCTACCATATTTTAAGAATACTTTTCAGGTCAAATGTGATGCAAGTGGAGTGGTCATTGGCACAGTTTTAAGTCAAGATAATAAGCATGTTGTTTATTTTAGTGAGAAGTTGAATGATGTTAAGAGGAAGTATTCCACATATGACAAGGAATTTTATGTTGTAATTCAGTCTTTGAAAAAGTGGAGACATTATCTTATCTTGAAGGAGCTTGTTTTGTATACTGACAATCAGGATTTGCAGTTTATAACCAGATAAGGGAAATTGAACCAGAGAAATTCCAAATGGGTAGAATTCATGCATAAATTTACTTTTGTTATTAATCATATTAGTTGAAGCACTAACAAAGTTGCAGATGCTTTTAGCAGGAGATGTTTGATCTTGTAGGAATTCCAAATGGAAACTTTGGGATTTGAACACCTCAAGGAGATGTATCAAGAAGGCATGTATTTAAAGGAAGCTTATGAAGCATGTGAGAACCCTTTTCTAAGAGAAAAAAATAAATGGATGGAGTATTTGATCCAAGACAGACTGTTATTCAAGGGAAGTCAGTTGTGTATCCCAAAATGCTCATTGAGGGACAATTCGCTAAAGGAGAAACATAGCATAGGATTGGTTGGACACTTTGGCCATGATAAAAACATGTGTGCAGTTGATTTCTTCATACTATTGGCCAAGAATGAGGTATAATGTGAAGAAGTTCATGGACATATGCAAAATCTGCCAATATGCTAAAGGAAAACAACATAACATTGGATTGTATCAACCATTGCCTATTCCAGACAGTCCATGGGATGCTACAAGTATGGATTTTGTTCTGGGATTGCCAAGAACCCATAGGGGAAGTGATTCAATATTTGTGGTGGTTGAAATATTTTCGAAGATGGCGCATTTCATACCATGTCAGAAAACTAGTGATGCCACATAGCAAATTTGTTTTTCAAGGAGATTGTGAGATTGCATGGGTTGCCCAGAAGTATAGTTTCAGACAGAGATACTAAATTTGTGGGAGACTTTTGGAGGACCTTGTGGAAGAATTTGGGGAAAAGTTTGTCTTTTAGTTCAACATATCATCCTCAAAAATATGGATAGACTGAGGTAGTGAACCAAAGCTTATGGAATATGTTAAGGATTTTGGTCACATAACAGTCAATGGGATCAAATTCTGCCCCAAGAAAGTTGTTCATATAATGACTCACCGAATAGGAGTACTGGTAAGAGTCCATTCCAGATAGTATATGGAATGCATCCAAGAGGAATTTCATAATTGAGAGATTTGGTACAAGATGAATTCTGAAGTGAGGGAGAAGAAGACTTTGCTGCAAAGATGCAGAAGTTGCATGATCTAATCAAAGGAAGGCTATAGAATAGCAAACAGAAATACAAGAGTAGAGTAAACCAAAGAAGAAGGGAGGTTAATTTTGAAATTGGAGATCAAGTCTTAGCACACCTGAGGAAGGAAATATTTTTGAAAGGGAAATATAACAAGTTGAAGATGAAAAATATATGACCTTGTAGGATCCTTAGAAAATTCTCTACAAATGTTTATGAGATTGAACTACCAGAGGATATTGGAATATCGCCAATATTCAATGTATCACACTTATACCCTTACAAGATGGATGATACAGAAGGGACATATGATCAAGAGGATATGCCCATAGCAGTGAAGCCACAGATACGGAGGGGACATAAGGGACATATTCCCATAGCAGAGAAGCCATAGATAGAGAATATTTTGGACCAGAGGATTGATAAGAAGACTAAGAGAAATGTTTATTGTGAGTATATCGTTAAGTGGAAATATCATCTAGTAGAATATGCCAGTTGAATAAATGAAACTAATATCTAGAAACATGGAAAAACAATGGAGGAGCTCATGGAAAGGAGTCTGTGAATCTTTTTCTCCAGAGTAGTATGATGGAAGATCATCACCATCAACATTCAATGAGGTCAAGTGGAGGACAAATCAACATCCATCTCACACATTAAAATTTGTTTGGATTCTGAGGAGAGCACGTCACTTTAATATTTTGAAAGTATTGTAATTAAAGGCCCCGCAATATTTTGAGGCAAGAGCCATTGTAAACAATCTAGGAGAATGTAATTTCTTTAATGACTAAAGGATTGTACAGATTTGGAGCATCGACTCATATCTATATTGTAAATGATCATTTATTTCTAATAATCTTAGTGGTAGAATGATTTAAATATGACGTGAAAGAACTAGAGTAGTCGAAAGGAAGACTCGAGAAGCCCCTCCATGTATAAATGTATGTAATCTATTCACAAAAGAGGCTGTTGAAGATTGTTATATTTACCGCTCAATATTATTGTATTTGCTATTGAAGATTATTGTATTTGTTGTTGAAGAGAGTTGTAGAGAATTGTTATTGAGAGGAGTTGAAGGCTATTGAACTCTTTGTAAATGATTTGTTGAAGGAATATAATAGAGGAGATTTTCTTCACATGTCTAAGATTTCTTATCTTTGAGTTAATTGGGTAATGTTAGGTTATTTATTTTATGTGTTTATATGACAATGTGTGTATTTAATTGTTGAATGAATGAACCTTTGATGTTCTGTAAGTTTCAATTGTTTCTCTTCTGAAATCCCAGTGTAAGGAGTGCATAGTGGTCACACAAGGAGTGCCAAGGCAGAGTCATTTACAGACTCAATAGCTCGGGAGAGATAGAGTGAATTTCATAGAGGCAGTGCAAGGAGTGCACATATACTCGTTGAAGTATAAAATCTCGATGAATAGACCCATGCAAGGTGTGCACAAGGTCAACACTTAGTGAAGTGTTGAAAGGGTATCGAGAAGAGAAGGTGCAAGGAGTGGGCGGGATATTTTTCTAAGTCTCAAGCTCAGGAGAAGTAGCACAAGTTGTGCGCCAAGGTTCGAATCACTTAGACTGAAAAATCTCAGGAAGAATAGTGAGTGAAGTTCCTTGGAGAAAGGATTCATCTTGTTTGGAGGATGAGCGGATGAGATCCATTCGGGAGAATCCATAGTTTTTCATTATCATCAGATCTGGAGAAGGTGCGTAGGTGTCAACCCTTTAAGTCCTTCAAAATTCAGGAATTCGGTAGTTTTAGGGTGTGTGTTGTGGAGGAGACCAATTTCCTGAAGTCCCGAAGTCCGAAGTTAATCTAGACCATTGGTATATCGGGGGGACACGTGTCCGTAGATAAACAGTCATCTGAAACTCTGGCTATGTGGTGAACCTGAAGTGTTGTTAGAGGAGTGTGCAAATTATTGAATCTTTGAAGCCCAAAGGAGATCGTGATCGTTGGTGTCAAGGCTACATGTTGGTAGATTGCTAGTGATTCAAGAATCTGAAAGTCTGGTAGAACAAAGGAGTAAAGTGTTTTGGCTCGAGAACTCCTGAAGGATCAAAGGCCATAGTAGATCTTGAATATCTACTGTGAGGGACACATGGATCATGGATCCATCCCTTCGCCATTTTGACACTCTAGAGGATTTGGAGTGTTGTAGCGTGAAAATATCTGAAGCCCGGAGCACAGAGTAAATGTAGGCCTTCAATTTGAGGCGAGCATCAACCGTCCGATTCGCAAGTTTGGAGTTCATGATTTTGGAGGAATTGAATGTTGGAGGGGGTGAAACACCTAAAGTTCAGAGTCCCAGAACTTTCTGTGAGCCATAGATCCCAGCACATAGTGTGAGTCATTGATCCCCACCTTTGTTTGGTTATTCACGAATTCAGCATTCAAGAGAACTGTAACATGTCATTGGTATAAATTTCGAAGCCCAGAGCTCCGAAGTGGTGGAGTTCCTATTGTTTAAAGGTTTTAGCCTATGGTTTTGGCCCGATGTCATGTGGATTTCTCCGTTGAGGTGATAAGACCCTCGCGAACGCAAATTTTTGTGCAAGGAAAAAGAAAAAGGCCTGTGGTATAGAATTTTGTGGATTCAGTGAGGACCCAAGAGCTAATTCATCTCCCTAGGGAAAAGCGATCCTAGACCGGGAGGTCACGTGAGACCTAGGAGTGGTGGGGGTTTGCATCAGGAATCCACTGACATAACATACATCTCTATGAGGTCATCAAAGTAGGACAACTACTTCAACAAGGAAAGTGGCTCACCAAGGTTGACATTCAAAAAAACATTCCCCATCTCCTAAGAGAACTTGACACAATGGGGACCATTTCTTCCTAAGGATGTAGGATTGATCCATGTGGATATCATTGGCACTCACCTCTTCCACTGACTCATCACAGTTCTCCATCTTGGTCATTTTTGTTATGATTTTCAAGTCCTAAACTTTTGATATTGTTTTGAATCCCTAAACGATGTGTTTTGGCCATTTGGAGGCCTTGGGTTGGCGTGGCAGGCCCACGCTCTTCCAATAATTGTACTTCTTGATTATATCTTTCCAAAAAGCTACTAAATTCCCCAAATAGATATTCTATTCAAACATTTCACCCCTCGGAAGTTGACACATCAACTAATCACCTTGGGGCCCACAAACCTTTTTGTGCTTCACCTCCTAGGGTTAGGGTTTTGGACCTTTAGGGTTCTTTCTTTATGTTAAAAGTCCATTCTTGCATCTCATTGTATTATGTTTTGGCGAATGAGCATAGATGACATCTCTTTCTCTTTAGAGATAAGCTACCGATATTCTAGCCAGATTGTGTTCTACAATATTTTGTTATTTTATTCATTAATAGAAGTTGGGTTTCACTATATTTCTTTTTTCTTTGGTATAACTTTCTTTTTATCTCATTTTATTCTCAATATAATCCATATCAATTGATCTCCTTCAACAATTTGATCAATTCATCTTATTGTGGAGCCAAGATAAGCCCTTTGTCCCTTGGTTTTCATTGGCTTCGTCCTTTTAAAAAATAACAAAGCAGACAACCTTTAATTAGAGAAGTTATTTCAAGTCCATTTCGAATCAATCTTGGTGTTGATTATCTAATTGTTCCATTTTTTATTTTGAAATTCAAGGGTTTTATATTGCATTTATTAAGGATATTTACGCATGAACAATACTAAAGGAAAGTATTAGTTTATTAAAAAAATTCACAAGAAGTGTAAATAAAATATGCTAATTTAGATAATTCTATATTCCAATTAGGAAAACGAAGGTAATCCTTTTATTTGCAATAAAATTTATAAGCGAAACCAATATTTGAAAAAGAATACATGGTTTCAAGTTACTAAAATGCACACCAAAATTTTGACCTAGGGGAACTAAAAGAAAAATATTGGGACAATTTAATCTCATGGAAGCTTTAAGAAAATATTCAATGCTTAAACAATAATTAATCAAGTATATAGTATCAGAACTAAGCTACAAGGGATTTGATATATTTAGAAGAGATGAACTCGGTGAGCTTTGAAAAGTGGTAGTTCATATATAACTAGTCCAACAAAAGAATGCACCAAACTCAATACCGGAAAATTGATAGCATGCAAACCAAGCTTTGAAAGGAGAAGATAATTGAGCATTACCTATGAAACCTTTCCATTATATATTCAATACATCTAAATTGGATAAAGAATAATATGATTGATAATGAAGGAGCAACCTCAAACCCTCTTTATGAAAATGAATAACATGGATAGGTCAAACTCAAGAATGTGCTAAGTGCATCTACCAATGTATTAGAGTTTAACTAAGCCCCGAAATAAATGGATAGGATTACTTGACTAGAGTGAAGGAGTATATTATATAAAGTAAATGCTACCAAGTAAGCAACTTCAAGTTTAGATAGTGAAATAAAACTTAGAATTTCACACTACAAGATTCAATAATTGTAATTAAGATAGGTTTGAACTATGGGGAAAGCATAATGCATCTAGGTCAATCCACAAAGATAACCATTAAAGCGTAAAACATTCAAAACAATTATTCATCATTCATATTAGAAGGAGGAGGTGAGGGTTCAACTTACCTCTATAAACGCCTAATTCACATATATATTCTTCTAGTGAGTTGTCTTAAGACACTTAATTCAAATAAGAGACCTCCAAATCGAATCTTGATGCTACCACCATCTCTAAGAGATAATTAAATATCCTCTTCAAGTGGTTACAACCATGAATCATCTATCAATAGTAAAAACCCATCACCAAGACCAATGAGTTTCTCATAGAATTCAATCATGCGAGGGAAACAATTCTCCATGGGAGGAAGAAGAAAAACCATAGATTATCTTATAAATGTCCAAACCAATCGTGATCATTGGATCCAATATAAATTTGGATGGAAGGCTAACCATCAATAAAATCAATGCATATTAAATGCATGATGAGAAGACATTGAATTGACAACATGTATCACTAAAATTAATAACTATACAATCAAACAATCAAAATAACATAACCATTGTGTGCACTTACAGAATGATATCAAAGAAAACTATAGCATGATCATAATCAACTCATAGTAGACATCATCACCATCAACCCAACAAGATATGCAAGTTAAGTACTGTGATTATTGCAACATTAGACCATTACAATGAGTGAAATTTATGCCACGGGAAGATAATGCTAATGATAGTTGAAGGATGTATCTCTTTCACGCCTTTTTATACCATCAAAACCATAAATCAATCCTTCATGAATCAAAGAAATATGCAACATGAATATCAAAATCAACATTAAAGTTGATACCAAGAATTGTATACCATATTATTACCATAGTTTTGTGAAGTTGGAAAAACTTATAATACCTTAGTTGTCAACCAATAGTGAGGATGACCATCATTGGATTCTATCCACAAATATGGGATGACTCATCACCTTTATTGAAGGAAAACCACACCAATGGAAATAATTCACTGGTGGTTTGTAAGGGGGAAAATTGCACTTATACTAGATGCCTCTAGGTCTTGGGCCATTTACCTATTTCCTTACATCCGAGGAAAATGAGATATTATCCAATCAGAAATGGTTTTAGGGCTTAATCTAGGACCATAAGGTATTTTTATCCTAGATAATATCTACAAGAAGTACAATGTCCCTTGTGGTCATCATTGGGGCTACCTCTAGTGGGGTCATGTTCTTTCTACAAGCATCTAGCATTAGTCCCATACATAAGACTAGATATTACCTTGGGTTGTATTTTATCCTTTTTCCCGAGACATTACAATTCATTTGAAGCAATAAATATAAATTATTGAGTTGAAGTCAAACACTCAGAAAAACATCACCACCGTATATCACATATGATAAAAATAGTTCCATTTGAAATTAAATATACATCAACATGTTATTAAGTCAATGCCTTCAAATCAATGTCAAGGTGAAGTTGTTGTGAAATTAAAGGAATCATAGGTACAGAATAAGCTTCATACACTAATCATTGAGACAAGAATGTGTAGAAATTAAATAAACACAGTTGTAGTAATACACAACACATAAACATACAACCATCATACAAAACTTTCCTATGGAAAATACTTTCAAGAGAAAAATGTCACACTTGAAAGAACACTCTATGTATTATTCAACAATTAATTGTTAGAGTACACTCAAATGGACAGCAACATGAGATACATTTTATTAATGTGATACATGTATAAATACATGATCTCGAACTTTGGATTTATCTCCCAAGAGGTCTCTTGGACTCTCGATGATAGTTCGTACTTGCTTGTGACTTTTACTATTCCTTCTCAAGTGAATATGATAACCCTAATGGATTATGTTTCCAACATCCTCCCCCTCTCCC
>JZKD02S0329405.1:67118-88847 GCA_000966675.3 Picea glauca | reverse complement strand
ACACAGGTTCAAAAAGGTCAAATACAGGAGGAAGATGATAGAGCACAGCAGACACAATATGAACACATTCAGACACTTGAGGCATAGTCATTTGAAAATGATGACTTTGAGGTACCGGAAACCCCTACTTATGCACAGATGAAAGAGGATATTGAACAACTAATCCAGGATATGAAAGAGGAACCCCAGATGGAGGAGGCAGCTGATACTTCCACCACTGAACTTGACAGAAAGAATAAAATGATAAGAAAGATGAAGAGGAAAATCAAGGAGATAGAAATCTTGGAGAGATATATCAAAACAAAAAATGAGATGCTGAGAACTCAAAGTCACAGAACACAAGAGGAAAATGACCTATAATGGTTGCACTAATTTAGTCTGTGGATATGTCGATTCAGATTTTGCAGGTGACTTGGACAAAACGAGATCCACTTCAGGATATATCTTTACTCTTGCAAGAAGATCTGTTAGTTGGATGTCAAAGCTTCAAAACATAGTTACTTTATCCACTACTAAGGTAGAATATATAGTTTCCTCACATGCTTGCAAGGAGACAATTTGGTTAAAAGGTTTGTTGGGTGAGTTTGGGAGGATGCAGGACAAGGTGAAAGTATTATGTGATGGTCAAAGTGTTATTAATTTGGATAGAAATCCAACTTATCACAGTAAGACAAAGCATAGTTTTATTAAATACCATTTTGTAAGACAGGTTATTGATGAAGGTGGAGTGGCTCTGGAAAAGGTCCATACACAAAAAAAAATTGTAGACATGTTCATGAAACCAGTATTGTTAGAGAAGCTACGATGGTGCCTAGCTTCTATTGGCTTATAGGAAAGGTGATGAATAAATTTGGGTAAATTGTTGTCAAGGTGGAGATTGTTGAAACGGTGCCAACTAATTTCCCACGAATTTGGATATGGGAAGATTCTGTGGCTCCTATTGTTCTTCCTTTAGTTGAAGAACAATAGAATATGGATAGGTGCACATTAAATTGATCAGTTTTATGTAAACGTGGGAGAGATGTTATATATCTATGTAAGCCCGTAGAGGCAAGTGGGATGAAGTGTGAGAGATGGTTGTAAGCCTGTGTTTTGGTTGTTGTAATTCTCCCTTGAACAATAAGAATATTGATTATCATTGCCCCATGGATGTTTCCCTTTTAAAGGGTGTTACCATGTAAAGTGTTGTGTTTTTTGTGTGATTGTTGCAATTGTTTGTTATTTTTCCATTAAATCTATTTTTGTTTATGCTTTCATTGTGCAACAAAGTTGTAGAGAACTATTGGTTGTAATATCCATTCATCTCTATTCCCTTGTGACAAATAGTGGAAGTATGAATAATATGCCCATCTCGAAAGGAATTTTTGTTTTCAATCAAATTAACCATGCCACCACACACACTGATAGGAACCTCCAATTTAACATTTGGAGTCTTATTAAACCCCACAACATGTAAGGCTTCTTTTGATTGGAAAGGAATCTCCAACTTTTGTAGCCTCCCCGTCAACATAAACTCATATTCTAGTCCAGTAACTTGATGTATCATCTCAACCTGGGGTGAAGCAACTTGGTGGTACTCCACACATTTCTCAGCATCCTTGATGAATTTGGAGATGGTTATGGAGACATTA
The DNA here is from genome assembly GCA_000966675.3 of Picea glauca. Classification (NCBI taxonomy): domain Eukaryota; kingdom Viridiplantae; phylum Streptophyta; class Pinopsida; order Pinales; family Pinaceae; genus Picea; species Picea glauca. The sequence goes on along the minus strand of JZKD02S0329405.1, from coordinate 87,216 downwards.
ACTTTCGAATTTAAATTTATTTCAAATCCACGAAGACTCAAAGGATATTTAAGGCATTGCATGATATTCTTCTTATTTAATCCCAAAACATTTTCACACAAAAACCCCCACAAACGATAGGGGAAGCCCATGCCTCCATATCCCTATCCAACAAGCTTAAATCCAATCTCGTGTCATGGTAGTTGCAACTTTCTGGAGAAAACTATGTAAGAGTTTGTGAAACGTCTGACTTTTCGAATGGACACCCCACCCATCATTAGAACATGTTCATTTGAAACGCCTGACATTTCACAAACTCTTACATAATTTTCTCTAGAAAGTTTCAGCTACCATTATGACGAACTACGGAAACCTACACAATCAAATCTCTTGTCATTCCAACAATGAATTGAATGACTAACAACTCAAACAATGCTAGAAATCAATTGTGTTTTCTTCCCAAATTCTTGGACAATAAAGAAATTAAACTTCGAGGAGAGCACATGATGGAGAGTGAACCAAACATAATCAATCAATCCATGGCATGTTAATATTAAAATGCATGGGAGAGTAGTGCATTAATGAAGGAGAAATACAATCTTCACAAGGTTACCATGCTGTCCACTCCACATCCAAACTATAACCCTAGAAATCATAAGGGTCATCACAATTGTAGTTACCATGATGCCAAGTATAGTATCCCAAGGCGTCAAGCATCATATAAAATTCCAATGGTAACTCATCAATTGATCGGGGTTGATAACATGATTCGTGTCGCTGTGCATATTTGTACCCAATGAACCATACAACACTTATATGATCAAACGACTTTGCAATAATGCCTAGAGTTGATCATCGATACAACATTATAAAATACAAATTCTTTGCAAAGTAAAACCAAACATTGAACCTTCTTACCATCACCATTATCTGAGGAGTAAACCAAAACCATTGATTGTAGAAAGAACATGATCACCAACACATGGGGAAATAAAATCACAATCATTGTAACTAGGAGCAAACACAAACACAAAGCCACCATGATATACCAATTAAGAATACTTTTTGCAAAGATGCATATGCATACAATTTGATAAATCCTTAAGAGCTATGAACTCAAATCATTCGTAAAAGACCATCTTAATCAAAGAGCACACCTTGATCCATTCTATCTTTCCCAACACAAACAACATATACTACAAGCTTAGTAAATCTTCTCATCATCACAACAATGACACAGCATGAAAATGAAAGTCATCACAAAAATGAAGAGTTATGGAACCATATGAACTTGAAAACCTTTAACATATAATATCATAAACATTGAACATAAAGATTTATCATAACAACTTTAAAAGTATACAAACAATTCATCACACACTACCATCAATGCTATATTCAAAATACCATCACCGAGAAAAAAAAAGTTATCAAACTTATGAACTATGCGGCATTATCCTTAGATTCTATCAATATGCCAAGGCCAAACTATTATCAACATGCCAAAATTAAAACAAAACAAAGGTCAAGTCACCACTTTACCATCCATCATCATAATAATCACCAAAATGATTTATTCAATTTTTCAAAATTTGATTTAATATCTTGTAAACAAACTTGGTGATGAAACCCATATCAACCAAATAGATGTTTTATAAGTGAATAAGTCATGATATGAAAAGTTATATCCATTATTTAACAAAGTATAAGAAGTCTTTTCAATTATAAAAGTAATTCAAATCAAATTAACAAAGCTTGACAAAGACTTTTCTAATATTTAGTTCAAAACTAATTTAACACAAAAACACATATGGTAATACTTTAAAATCAACCATGCGCTATGTTAAAGACTTTTCCACTATTTGAATAGTTCAAAACAAATTTAAAATCTGTTTTTAAAACCATATGGAAATACTTTACAATCAACCATGTGCCATAAGAAACATCGATAAAAAAACACATAAAGAAATGTTGCAGCAGTACCAATTTATTTAGTTTGACAGGTCCATAGCAATAATCTCATACTAGTATTTGTAAATAAGATGGAATCAAATTTCTTAGTATGAGCAGTCATTATAACCTTGTTCATGGCTATATATTTCATATTAGAAAAACACCACTTTACCACACTTTAAACTGATAAATAAAATGGAACCTCTCACATGTTTACATAATTCTCCCCACCCAAAAGTTGATTATGTCTATAACGGGTTCATACAACATTAAACTAATGGGTATAGGTTTTTACATGAAAAACATATGTGAGTCTCTGAGTAACATCTGCAATGAGTAATTCGGATGAACGTCCGTCTTACTAACTCTGCAACATTTTCCCATTTCGGACTCCTCTCTCTCACTCTTCACCCTTCACCTTTACATCAAAACTTTCAATTAATGTAGCTACAAACATATTCTACAAATACAACTACTTATGAAAACTTTTAACTACTTTTTTCATTATTAAATCATTTTAGAACCATGTTAACTTCAAAACTATTAGAAACAAAGAGGAATTAAAAACAATAGAGATGGAAATCTTGTAATGTTTATATATATATGTTTTGTATCCGATAATGTCAATATTATGGAATAACCAAATAGATTTCACAGTGATAATGATATCATTGTGTAATGTAACCGAGACTCACTTTTGGGCATATCACTACAATTCAAGCTCTAACACACTGGGATTTCAATATTCAATATTTCATCAACCAGATTCAATTTATCTCTGACACCATAATTAACCTCTGAATATGAATGAATATGCACACTATCATGCTATGCATCTTTCTAGTAATCATGCAAATGAATTGCCATGCAGTCTGTTAGCACTCAGTAAATTTCCAAGAGGTTGAAAAAGAAGAAATCTACAAAGGTAACTTTATCCAACCACTTTTAAAGTTGGGATCTAGCCCTTCCAACTTCAGAGAGGGATCTCTCTATATGATTTAGCTATGTTTAAATTCTAGATTTTAGGCTAGGTGAAAAAAACTGTAGGATTTGTTGTCAAAGTGTTTTTGAATTGGTTGAGACAGTTTACAACTCCATTGGGCTATGGGGTCTGTGTTATAATAAACAAGAGATACCAAACCAGAAACGCAAAGGAAAAACTTCCACATGAAGAGATAATATACTCACTGGATCTTTAATAGCTTAAATGATGGACAGAAGAAAAGATGAGAAAGATAAATTCAACTAAGAAGCAGTTAAGAATTTCTTAATTGAAAACATCAGAAGATAAACATTAAAATCTTTAAAGTCGGAAACAGGGTATCCAAGATAAATATTGCAACATACGTTACTCTTAAAGATTAGTTTCAGAAAACAATATGATCACAAAGCAAGAATAACATTCAAACTTAGAGAATAAACATCACCAGTGAATACACGCAAGAATCCTGTAAAGTGCCTACTTTTTATTAATGGCAGATCTCTTCAAAAATTGTTACAGCCTGGTAGTGTCAGGGTGTAAAGATCAACAACCCTCTATACTTCGAAAAGTAAAGTATTTATAATTCAAATTACAAACGTTCCTGTCATAACTGATCAGGACGTGCTCATTCTATTTTAAGCCTAACTAATTTAACTAATCAAACTGATTGATGACTTGGTACAACTGCATGCGGAATTTCTGGGGTAGGCCGTTGGCAAGGTTCCTTCACAACCTCTTCTGACTAGACAGGTGACTGGACCTGGACAACTCATCTGCTAATCGAGCAAATCGCAGAGTTCCTTCCATCTGAGATGACTAGGCACAGTGATTTTGAGCAGTCTCTGATACACTTCATCCATTTTCGTATATTTGGCGAAAGTGGGCTTAGTGAGGAATATGTATCGAATCTCATGTTGGATACTGATGTCCAACTGAAGAGTGTCCAGGAATTCTTTGTCGGTGATGCTCCCTTGTATGCCAACAAATTTTGAACTGTCTTTAGACACTTCAGACAGTCTCTTTTTGTAATCTGGGAGTGTCATCAGTTTATCATTAATAACCTTCAGACCTAGGAGACCTTTCTTCTGTAGAGTCTCAATCTTGCTGAAGAATTTATGTACCCCCTGGTCCATGATCTGAACCTTTTCTTCTAGTTGAAGCAATAATCCCCTCTTGGTCAAAACTCTTTTGACCTCAAGGATGGTTTATGTTCTTTCCTCGATCTTCAACTCTTCTATCTCTTCTCGGGTCTTAGAATTTAAGAATTTGATGATCTCATTTGCCTGAGTTGGTCTATCTCCTAATTCTACTCTGATCTTTTCAATGGCTTGTTTGCTCCTCTGGACCAACTCGTTCTGCTCAAACATGATTTGGATCAGGGGCCAGATTTCATTAATGGACTTTGTGATGTTTGTCCATACATTTTCTTTGACTTCAGCCAAAGTATTCCCTGCCACTGTTTGCTTTTGGAGCTGCTGTAGTTCCTTCCTGAGTTGCTCGGTTACCTGCTTTTCTTTGGATAGACTGGTTTGGAAAAAAAAAATTGAGTTCCTAGAGGTTCTCAACTTCCTTCTTCAGCCTGTTGATTTCTATCTCTTCCAGGTTCATTTTCTCCATGGATTTGGCGAGATCGACTGTCCCTTCTGGTGGTTCACTGGTGTTGCAGATAGAATTGTTGTTATTGTTGTTGTGCTTGCTTATGAAATCGGAATGGCACTCAATGGAATGGATTCCATAGACTTCAACTTCTCTTTCTCCTTTAGAATTTTCTCCATCTCTGCTTCCATTTCTTTGAGCTGGGCACTCTGCTCCATGAGTAGCTTAAGCATTTCGTCCTTCTCACCTTCTTTCTCTGCTATCTCCTTCACCTGTGAGTCTTTTGTAGGCGGGAGTTTTAGTTGTTTCCTTAATGAGGCGATGTCTACATTTTTCCTCTTTATCATCTCTTCTGCAGCTTTGACATTCGCAGGATCATAGCCAATCTTGAGGACCAACTCCTCCAAAGTCTTAATTCCGTTATCCTTTGCAAAGGATGATATTTTTTCCATATTGAGTTGTGTTTGAGCATTACTGAGCGACACTTGAAATTTGGCTGTTGAAGCAGAAGCATACGCTAATGTATGGAAAACCATCTCACATGTTTGTTTGTGCAGATCCATCTGATCTGTTGGGTGCACGTCCTTTTCCTGGAATTCAAAGGTGGCCCTCTTATAGTCCGAGATCACCTTCGGATCAGGAACCTGTGCTTGGAGGAAGGCCATGTGCATCCTGCCCTTTTCTGTGTCGAATGTAGACAACAGTCTATGCTGTGCAGTCGACGTTTGTTTCCGAAACTGAGCATAAGTACTGCTGGTAAGGGTTTGATTCTTATTCTTGATCAGCTCATACTTCTCGAAGATGCTCAATTTGGGCCAAGTCTTGCCTGGCTGAGTGTCCAGGGGAGAGTCTGTGGATTTCTTCGGTACTTCTAGGGTGATGCCCTGATAAAGGCTTGAACCAAAGGGTGGAATGACCGGCTTGATTACTGTGGTAGGCGGGGCTTCTTGCTCTACAATCGAACCAGGTGCTGAAACTGTCTTAGGCCTCTTAGTGTGTAACTGGAACTCTTCTGATGATACCTCTATTATAGGCGGAGACGACTCCTGTCGAGGCCTTTTTTCCTTAGGGACCTGTGGCATGGTAGTTGGTGGCACAGTCATCAGGGGAAACCTGTTGTTCCACTTCAACCTGTTGTTCCACTTTGATCAAGGTGTCAGGCATCCACACCATATGATTTGCAAATTTTTCGATCTCGGGCTTGGACTCATGAACATATGGGATGTTTTCATTTTTCACCCGCATTTATGAAATGATTCCATATGGATCATAGTGCCATGGGAAACTCAAAAAGAATTTCACTTCTTTCAACATTCTGTCAGCCTCTTCCCTGACGCCTCGACTGTTGCAGATGAAAGAGCCAATCTGTCCCTTGATTCTCAGTTGCTGCTTTTTTTTCAAGGAATCAAAATGAATGTCATCTGAATTCATGATCTTCCTTATATACTCTAACGCAAAGATTCTTACCGGCACATAATTTGGCAGCTTATAGGGTGCCAATTCGCACCCGAAAAATCTGATCTCGGTGTGGTTTTGATACAGGTACCAGTCCCCTGTCTTTGCGTTGTCCGAGAGATGTAGAATTCTCTATACCTCATCGTTTATTTGTGGCTCGGGCCTGCCACTCAGCATGCTTACCACAGGGTCGTAGAAAATATCAATAAATGCCTTGAAGCTATACTCTATGGAGTTATGCTTCAACAAAGAATTCCATGTTGTGACTGGTTGAGGCCTTCCATCTGCGTCCATCTTCTACATGGAGAAACTGAATTTATCCTCTTGAAAGTAAAAAAACATGTATGCCAGTATAGATGAGTATCTGAACATTCCCTCCATGCCAAAATTCACATACTGTTCATGAATATTTTCGGCCAAGAAGGTGTTGTAATCAAACTGTGTTGTAGGTTTTTCATCATTGGAGAAAATGGATAGAAAACCCAGGATGGGCTCATCTACCCACTGGTCGGAATAGTAACCTAACATGGCACAAAGAGAGGAAATGACTTGGTTTCCCTTGGTGGAGAACATGGATGACGGGTAAGGTGGATTGGTGGAAGGGAATTGAGCGGAGGTGGGAAGGAACAGCTCGAATATTTCAGCTCTCTGGGGGAAGGTCATCTTTTGATAAAACTCTGTAAGGATCTCTAGGTTTAAAGGAGAAGCAGAATCGGCATGGGGAATTTGCATCATTTGGTCAATGTCTTCGAGAGTGATGAAGAACAGGACGTCTCCGGATGAGGAGACGACGGCCCTCTGGTCGGGAATATAATGTGCTTGGCATTTGAGGGCGAATTCAGGGAAGTGGTGGATCTGGGGAAATAGGTACAGGGGCAAATTGGACTCCCAGAGTCCAATTTCATCGCTCTGGTCCAGGAACACCTCTCGGAGCCATGAATAGAGGTCCAAAAAATTGAATTCACACTTCGTATCAGTGATCAACCTGTCTTTGTCAACCAATGGGATTTTGTCTAGGTCGACAAGAGGAGAAAGAAAAGGATTCTCTTCTCCTTCCACTGGTCTTGGCTTTGGCACCATCTCTGCAAAGGTACCTACAAATAACACGAAGTTAGTGGGGTTGACTGACTGTGGATGAAGGCGACGGGATGTAACAGAGGGGGAAAACTATGAGTTTTTCTGACGCGACGAGTGAATAACGAAAATGGGGGAGAACGGTAATTTTATTTAAAACTGGGGTCGGTTGGGCGCGAGAGACAGGTCAACAAGATAACGGGTAGGTTATCTCGTAATAAATGGACAACGAGCCACTTGGGGGTGAGATTGCAGGTGATAGTGGCCAAAACATACGGACGGGTGATGTGGAGGCTAGGGATTGGAGGTAAAAGTCGCAATAGGGGGCCGGTCATGAGTGAAAAGGGTAAGAGACTGACAGCAGGGACTAACAGCAGTTATGGAATGGGACGTAACTTGGGAACAAGTGAAACAAGTGGCATCAGTGGAAAATGACGTCCCAGAGTGATGGAGGTTGTCAGATGGAATATGGTGAAAAGACTTTGGGACCAATAGATTTGTGCCACCTATGACAAGGGGCCCGCCGGAGGGAATATCCATTCTGGACCCCCCCCCTTGATTAAAAGCAGAACATCAGAGGGGGTCTGAAAAACTTTTTAGACCGTTGATCTGCGCACCCATTTCCAGGCTTTAGATCTTAGCGTGCTCTTTAATACTCATTCCAGACCCCCCCCTCCATTAAAGGCAGAACGGATGGGGGGGTCCGAAATCAATCTGGACCATGGATTCACACGCTCATTTCTGGACCGTCCAGATATTCGCAACTGTTATCAACGATTCCGGACCCCCCCCCTCCGGTTAAAAGCAGAACGGTCGGGGGGGTCTGGAAATCTCTGTGCGCCGTGGATCTGGTTGTTGCGATCAGGACCGTTGAAATCTGTAAGGAACATAAATGGGGGGCGGAAAAGTGCATGTGTTGGGAAAACTTAGGATAACTGTATTTTATGGGTTCTTTCCCCAACTTTCAAATAGACACCACCAAAGGGCTTCGACCAAACTATTCTTAGGCATTTGAGACATGGTGTAACATTTTTCATCGAGTTGGTTTCATTGGGGTGAAACAAATGAAGTAACTAACCTACATGCTAACCTATTTTCCTAGGACAATTAACCCAGATTAAACTGTTGGGTTAAGAAATTACTCTACCTATGGGCTATTTGACCAGGATTAGACAGTCTGGTCATATTTATTCACTAGTCTAACCTAAGGTCTATCTGACCAGGATTAGACAGTCTAGTCAGATTTATTCACTAACCTATCAACATTAAATTTAAAAATAACTTGGCCATGCTTGAAAGGTATGGCCAAGTTACTATTATTGCATGGGGCTTTTATTTCAATTCTTTTATGCCCTCTTTTTCTTTCTTTTTCTTTTTCTTTTTTCTTTTTTCTTTTTCTTTTTTCTTTTTTCTTTTCTTTTTATTTTTTCTTTTTCTTTTCAAATTATTTGCAGAATGAAAATCATTTTTCAACAAAAACACTGGATACAGATAATATCTCAGTCACCAGTTGATTCCCATAATGTATGGAGTGATAACAGCGGCTCCACCTGGGGATGGTACTTCCCTATGAAGTGTCAAGAATCCTGGTTCTTGTAATCCTAAAAGTTTATGCTTATCAGCCTTTGTTGGTTTTATTCTCAAAAATTTGAAAAACAATGGTCAGTAGCTTAGGGCCTTCTCTTCGGGCTTCAACCAACTGACTAATGTTCCTCACTCAGAAAATGAAAGTAAAAATGAAAACTAGAATAATATATACAATGGAGAGTGAGTACTCAAATCTTCTACTGAGGTGGGACATAATGTTTCAACATTCTGCCATTCACAGGTGCTCCTGGAAGATCTGACCCATCGATGTTGTTTAATAAGAAAGCATTGTTTCCCCTGAAGGCTTGGATCATGTATGGCCCTGCCCACAGATTATCAAATTTCTCATGCTTTCCCTTGTCCTCATTCCTGGCATCCCATCTCAACACTAAATATCCTAGCTCAAATTCATCCTCTTTGGTTCGTTTGTAAAAAATATTCTTGATGTTTTCTTGGACAACCTGTGTTTTGTTGAAAACATCCTCCCTAGAATGTTGCAACTGGATCCTCTAGTTGATCCTTCTCTGAGAGTCATTAGGCTCAACTTGAACCTCTTGAAGCAACTTCATGACAGGGACTCCCAAAGAAGTGGGGAAAACTGCCTCTGTACTGTAGACCAGCTGGTATGGTGACATACCAATTGACCTTTTGGTGGTCATCCTGTCAGCCCATAAAGCAAACACCAACTTATTGTGCCATAATTTCTTGTTTTCCTACAATTTTTTCTTAATGATATTTACCAAAGTTTTGTTTGAAGATTCCGCCAGCCCATTCCCCTAAGGGTAGTAGGTTGTGGAATGCCCCAAACCAATGTGATACTGGTTGCATAAATCTATGAGTTTCTTCGACCGAAAGGCAGTTGCATTGTTAGTAATAATCTTTCTAGGACAACCAAAATGAGAAAAAATATTATTTTCAAGAAATTTGATAATAACCGAGTCAGTGGCTTGCCTGCTTGGTACTGCCTCGATCCATTTGGTAAAATAATTGGTGGCAGTAAGAATCCACTTATGTTGGCTTGAATAAGGTGGGTGTATTTCTCCAATGAAGTCGAGCCCCCATTGCTGGAAAGGGGCCTCAACTAAGATCGGTTTCAGAGGTAGAGGAAGGAGTTTCCTTTTGTCTTCAAACATTTGACACTGGTGACATGTTGTTACCTTCTTGTGCACATCGGCGAACAGGGTGGGCCAATAAAATCCAGCTCTGAGTATTTTGTTGGCTGTGAGCTTCCAGTTCAAATGGCCACCACATTCACCTGCATGAAACTCTTGCAACACTTTTTCAGCTTCATCTTTCAGTAAACAATTTAACAGAATGCCTGCAGGATCTTTCCAATACAAATTTCCTTCTAGAATACAGAATTTCAAAGCTTTCAACTTTAAAAATCTAGCTTTATTCTTAGTCAAACCAGGGGGAGCTTGTAAATTTTGTAAAACGAATATAAGGTCTGCATACCACGGAGAGTTGAGAAATACCTCTCTCACATTTGGAGTCTCCATCTCACCCTACTCATCTGCTACATCTAGAAAATTAATGTCAAGAGCATGAAAGTTAGATTCAACCATTAGTTTAGCAAGGCCTTGACCTTTGATTAGTTTCGTGGGCTTAATCTCTATATCATATTCTAAAATGGAAGCCATCCATTTTCCCCTTCTTCTATCAGGGTTGTCTTGTGTCAAAATATCTTTCACTACTGCATTCGAAACATATGCTATGGTGTGGGAATGGAGAATGTAGACCCTAAAGTCTTTTATGGCTTTTACCAAAGAAAAAGCTTGTTTCTCCATTATCTTATAATTCAGAGAAGCATCTCTTAATGCTTTGCTAAAGAAAGCTATGGGTTGTTCATACCCTTCGTTGTTCTTTTGTAATAATACTGTTGCTATAGTATGTTCAGAGGCAAAAGAAAAAGGATAGAAATCTTTAGTAAAATCGGGACTGATCAAAATTGGGGCTTCTGTGAGTGCCCCTTTGACTTGTTTGAAAGACTGTCTGGACTCAGAGTCCCATTTTATTTTTACATCCTTTTTAAGCATGTTTGTAATGTTTTTGAGAATTTCAGCCAGATTGGGAATGAATCTTTGTAGAAAGTTAATTTGCCCGATAAAAGACTGTAGTTCTTTGAGGTTTCTTGGGTGTTCTAATTTTAGTATGGCCTCGATTCTGCAGGGGTCTATTTTGATTCCATATTTGGAGATGATGTGTCCCAGCAATTTGCCTTATTCTAACCCAAAAGACACTTCTTAGGATTTAAAGAAATCCCAAACCTTCTACATTTCTCGAAAACTCGTCTAAGGTGCCGCAGGTGTTCATCATTAGATTGGGAAAACACAGTCACATCATCTAAATAACGACAAGAAACTTACCTGATTCTTCCATGAAGGTGATATCCATTGCCCTCTGGAACGTGGCTCCTGCGTTCATCAGACCAAAAGGCATCTTCACATACATGAAAGTGCCCCATGGTGTGGTAAAAGCAGTTTTATCTTGATCGTCCAGGTGAACTAAGACCTGATTGTAACCCGAGAAACCGTCCAACAGAGAAATTCGACTGGACCCAACCACCCTTTGCAGGATATGGTCCATTTTGGGCAAGGGGTAGTTATCCTTCAGGGAGACTTTATTAAGATTTCGGAAATCTATGCAGAGTCTGATTTCCCCGGTTTTCTTACACATAGGGACTAGATTAGAGACCCACTTGGAAAAACGTAATGGCACTATGATCTTGGCATCATACATTTTCTTGATTTCCTTTTCTATCAGAGGGAGCAACTTGGGATTTATCCTCCTAAGTTTTTGCCTAAACGGTTTTTGGTCTTCTTTTATTGGAATCATGTGTTGTATGATGCTGGTATCATAGGCTTTCAAATCTTCATAGCCCCAGGCAAAAACATCCCAATATTCTTTGAACAGCTCAATGTATTTGAGCTTTTGTTCTGGGGGTAATGATTTGGACAGTTTGACCATCCTAGGTTTCTCTTCAGTCCCTATATTACAATATTCTACCTCTTGTCCATGGGATTCTATTTTTGGTTTTTTGGCTACATCGTTACTGTCAAACAATTCTTCTAAAGGAACAAGACCTCTCGGAAAAATATTGCTTTTCAATTGTAAAACGTCAGCATCCAATTCGTCCTCACCTAATTCTCCTAAATCTATGGTATTTACACTATCAATTTCAAAATCAGAATTATTTACATTTTCGTCTTCATTTTCTAAATCTATATTTGTACATTCAAAATCGTTCTTGCATTGCAAAAAGTCTTCAATTTGGTCATCATTACCAAACTTTCCAATACTTGATATTGTCAGGAACTGTTGGCCTACATCTCACCTCAACAGTATATGGACAAGTCGGGCAGAAAGGAATCTTACAGGTGTCTGCTGAAGTGGCCAATCCATCTGCCAGAATATTTTGTCCTCTCGGCATTACCTGCAAATCAACTTCAGTAAAACACCTTAAAGCATCACGAACAACATTTCTATAAGCTCTAAGACATGGGTGTTTAGAAGAATACTCACCTTTTATTTGCTTAATTATCAATTCAGAATCACCTCTTACCATAATCTGTTTAGCACCGACCTTTTTCAAAAGCTTCAGACCGAGCATCAAAGCTTCATACTCGACAACATTGTTAGTGCACTGGAAATTTAATTTGTAAGAATGGTGTTCTGAATACCTGTTTTTGTGATTATGCAACCAGACTCTGGTGCCTGTTCCTTCTTTACTCACATCTCCATCAAAATCCATGCTCCAGAAATCAGCGGGTAAATCTTCAGTTATCACGTTCTTCATCTTTGATACCTCAATGCTTTCTTGGCTTTCATCTTGACTAGATGTGTCTTCCATCAGCTGAGTCTCTTGCTCTTCCGTATCTCCATCATTGTACAAGATAAACGAATCTAAATCGGAATGCACAGAATAACGGGGATAATTGTGTGGTTTTTCTTGGCTACTGACCATGTACTTCATCAACGTTTCTTTGTACAACCTCCTCTGTTGCCCAAACACTAGGATAGTGGCATAAGACATATCTAGTTGCAGGGTTCCTTTCAACTTCTCCCCCCAAGACCGGGATAGAAACATTCCATACTTTGGCGGGATGTCTGCAACCACCACATCCATTACCATGCTCTTCACAGGAATCTGAACCAAAGTGATGCATAAGTCCTTGATCAAACCAATACATTTAACTTTGTTGGAGTCGAATGAGTGTAAATCCTTGTAGGGTCTGGTTACCTCCAGTCCCAGCTTTTCCATTACTGCTTTAGGCATCAGATTGTGGGATGCACCTGAATCTAGCATAGCGTTGTGCAAGATCAAGTTGTGTATGTTCAGACTGATGTAAAAAGGAGCGACCTCACCAGTATCGTCTCGACCATCTACTTCAGGTCCAAAAAGAATATCGTGTCTATCATCAATAAGGTTCACAGTGTCTGAATGGCTTGTTGATCCAATGGTTAAGGCCTTTGTGCCTATGTCAGGTTCAATGGCCAGCACTTTAATCACCTGTGAACGATAACCGCCTCTGTTCATCAACTCTGTAAGTGGGATGGGAATTTTTATTTTGGCCAACTCCCCTTCCAGGATAAAGGGTGTATGAGTTCTACCTTGGCTCATCATTTATGTTTTGTCTGCCAAATTCTTCTGCTCAGAAGTACTCGGTGGATTGATAGGTGAAAACTTAGGCTGTGATGGCCTTTTCAGAATGGTGAGGTTTTTATTCACGGGAAAGTCGGCTTTACTCTTCTCGGGAGTCTTCTAAGTAATAGTTTTCTCAGGAGTCTTCTCAGTGGATGGCTCAGGGGTCTTCTTGGTCTCGGCCACCTTCTGTGTTTCGGTTGTCATTTTTGGGGAATTACCTTCTGTCTTCTTACTCTGTAGATTGTATTAACGGTGTACCTACAAAATAGCATTTTCAAAGGCTTGTTGTTCTGCGTCTTCATCTTCTTCACATACTTTCGTTTGATTTAGAAGAAATAGTTCCTGCTTTTCTTGGGTAAGAAAGATAGCTTCATTGTCATGAATTCCCATGAGGTTGATGTGAGTGTCCAATTCCTCAATCACTTCCCCCCCTTAATTAGCATAATTTTCTTGCAAAGGAGGTCTAATCTGTTGATCTGGGCCCCTCTGCTCTCTTTGATCCCTAGGATTTCTCTGTCTAATTTGAGGAGGGTTTCTCCTTAAATTGGGGTTCCGAACCTGAGGAGTAGGTGGGTTGTCCCTCGGAGGATTTTTGTCTGACAAATTCATTCTTTCCAGCATTAGTTCCATTGTTCGGGCCAAAGAATCCAATTTGGAATCTGTGTTCGACGTGGAAGGTTCATCTTTGATCGTGACTCTTCTTTATGACCTCTGTCGTTCCCTTTTTTCCAATAGATTGGCCTCCACACTTATAGCACTTCTCTTCATGTCAGCCAAGGTGGTAGAATTTCTTTCTCTTAATTGGTATGGCATATCGGCATCAAAACCATCAGGGAATTTTATCAACTCTAGGCCCTGTGGAGGTTTGATTTCGGCTGGAATTGCATTGTACAGGTTATTAAAATGGGTGCAGTAATCCTGTACTGTCTCACCTTGATTTATTTTAATACTCTTGTATTCTGACAATATCTGAAGAGGTTTTTTCTTTACCTCCCATCTGTCAAGAAAACTCCTTTGAAAAGTGACAAGGTCAGGGATTGAGGCAGCAAGTAAATCTTTGTACCATTTCTTGATGTCACCTGTCAAACTCTGGGCAAACAGGCGCATTTGAACGTCAGCCTCGTCAACTTCTTGCAGGTCAAAATAGTCATTCATTTTGTCAACATGTTGTTGGGCATTTAAAGTCCTTGTTGCATCGAACTGTGGAAGTCTAGTTTGATAGTCTTGTGGCATTGCATGTAGCGGCACAACCAACACCAGAGGAGCATATCAGGCTACCATGATGGGTGGAGGAGGTGGGGCGACAACCTGGGTAGTCAGCGAGGGAGCAACTGAAGACGAGGATGAGGATGGACTGGATAGTACTGAGGGAGTGATTTGTGGTTTAGTCGTGGGAGACTGAACTTCGGGGGTTCCGGGTTGCAACACAGTTGGGTCAAAAATGATTTCAGTCGGAAAGCTGTCAGACTGTGTTCTAACCAGACTTCGTTGTGGAGAGGTATCGAGATCAAGGTTTTGGGAGGTAGATGGATTCTCGAAAAAAGAAGGAGACTTATGAAGGGGAATACGACTCACTAAACTGGAAGCTAAGGTCTTTCGTCTGAGCAACTATTCGGGGTTATCTAACACTAACGCAGGTTCTGGGTTTGGGTGAGATCGAGTATGAACTTTCGTGGGAGATATAACTCTTTTTTGTTTTTTAGATATATATTTTTTAATTTTGCAAGTCTGAAAATAATATGTACAGAGTTAATCAACCTCTAAACATTACTTTCTTCTCAAATTCGAACTTTCTTTTAAGGGGAAAGAAAACGTAAAAATATCAATTTTTAGTTTTCCCCAGTGGAGTCGCCATTATGTTAGCACTCGGTAAATTTCCAAGAGGTTGAAAAATAAGAAATCTACAAAGGTAACTTTATCCAACCGCTTCGAAAAGTGAAGTATTTATAATTCAAATTATAAACGTTCCTGTCATAACTAATTAGGATGTGCTCATTCTATTTTAAGCCTAACTAATTTAACTAATCAAACTGATTGATGACTTGGTACAACTACATGTGGAATTTCTGGGGTAGGCCATTGGCGAGATTCTTTCACAACCTCTTCTGACTGGACAGGTGACTGGACCTGGACAACTCATCTGCTAATCGAGAAAATCGCAGAGTTCCTCCCATCTGAGATGACTAGGCACAATGATTTTGAGCAGTCTCTTATACACTTCATCCATTTTCGTATATTTGGCGAAAGTGGGCTTAGTGAGAAATATGTATCGAATCTCATGTTGGATATTGATGTCCAACTGAAGAGCATCCAGGAATTCTTTGCCAGTGATGCTCCCTTGTATGCCAACAAATTTTGAACTATCTTTAGACACTTCAGACAATCTCTTTTTGTAATCTGGGAGTGTCATTAGTTTATCATTAATAACCTTCAGACCTGGGAGACCTTTCTTCTAGAGAGTCTCGATCTTGCTGAAGAATTTATGTACCCCCTGGTCCATGATCTAAACCTTTTCTTCTATTTGAAGAAATAATCCCCTCTTGGTCAAAACCCTTTTGACCTCAAGGATGGTTTATGTTCTGTCCTCGATCTTCAACTCTTCTAGCTCTTCTCAGGTCTTATAATCTAAGAATTTGATGATCTCATTTTCCTAAGTTGGTCTATATCCTAATTCTACTCTGATCTTTTCAATGGCTTGTTTTCTCCTCTGGACCAACTCGTTCTGATCAAACATGATTTGGATCATGGGCCAGATTTCATTAATGGAATTTGTGATGTATGTCCATACATTTTCTTTGAATTTATACAAAGTCTTCCCTGCCACTGTTTTCTTTTGGAGCTGTTGTAGTTCCTTCCTGAGCTGCTCGGTTACCTGCTTTTCTTTGGATAGACTGGTTTGGAAAAACGTTTTGAGTTCCTGGAGGTTCTCAACTTCCTTCTTCGGCCTGCTAATTTCTATCTCTTGTAGGTTCATTTTCTCCATGGATTTGGTGAGATCAGCTGTCCCTTCTGGTGGTGTCACTAGTGTTGCAGATGGAATTGTTGTTACTGTTGTTGTGCTTGCTTCTAAAATCGGAATGGTGCTCAATGGAATGGCTTCCATAGACTTCAGCTGCTCTTTCTCCTTTAGCATTTTCTCCATCTTTGCTTCCATTTCTTTGAGCTGGGCACTCTGCTCCATGAGTAGCTTAAGCATTTCATCCTTCTCGCTTTCTTTCTCTGCTATCTCCTTCGCCTGTGAGTCTTCTGTAGGCGGGAGTTTCAATTGTTTCCTCAATGAGGAAATGTCTGCATTTTTCTTCTTTATCATCTCTTCTGCAACTTTGAAGTTCGCAGAATCATAGCCGATCTTGAGGACCAGCTCCTCCAAAGTATTAATTATGTTGTCCTTTGCAAAGGACGATATTTTTTCCATCTTGAGCTGCGTTTGAGCATTATTGAGTGACACTTGAAATTTGGCTACTGAAGTAGAAGCATGGGCCAATGTATGGAAAACCATCTCACTTGCCTGTTTGTGCAGATCCATCTGATCTACTGGGTGCACGTCCTTTGCCTGGAATTCAAACGTGGCCCTCTTATAGTCTGAGATCACCTTGGGATCCAGAACCTTCGCTTGGAGGAAGGCCATGTGCATCTTGCCCTTTTCTGTTTCGAATGAAGACAGCAGTCTATGTTGCACAGTCGACATTTGTTTCCGAAACTGAGCATAAGTACTGCTGGTAAGGGTTTGATTCTTCTTCTTGATCAGCTCGTACTTCTCGGAGATGCTCAATTTGGGCCCAGTCTTTCCTGGCTGAGTGTCCAGGGGAGAGTCTATGGATTTATTCGGTACTGCTGGGCTGATGCCCTAATAAAGGCTCGAACCAAAGGGTGGAATGACCGGCTTGATTACTGTGGTAGGCGGGGCATCTTTCTCTACAATCGAACCAGGCGTTGAAACTGTCTTAGGCCTCTTAGTGTTTAACTGGAACTCTTCTGATGATACCTCCGTTACAGGCAGTGATGACTCTTGTCAAGTCCTTTTTTCCTTAGGGACCTGTGGCATGGTAGTTGGTGGCACAGTCATCGGGGAAACCTGTTGTTCCACTTCAACCTGTTGTTCCACTTCGATCAAGGTGTCAGGCATCCACACCATCTGATTTGCAAATTTTTCGATCTCGGGCTTGGACTCATGAAGATACGGGATGTTTTCATTTTTCACCCGCATTTCTGAAATGATTCCATATGGATCATAGTGCCATGGGAAACTCAAAAAGAATTTCATTTCTTTCAACATTCTGTCAGCCTCTTCCCCGACGCCTCGACTGTTGCAGATGAAAGAGCCAATCTATCCCTTGATTCTCAGTTGCTTCTTTTTCTTCAAGGAAACAAAATGAATGTCATCTGAATTCATGATCTGCCTTATATACTCTAACGCAAAGATTCTTACCAGCACATAATTTGGCATCTTATAGGGTGCCAATTCGCACCCAAAAACTCTGATCTCGGTGTGGTTTTGATACAAGTACCAGTCCCCTGTCTTTGCGTTTTCCGAGAGATGTAGAATTCTCTAGACCTCATCGTTTATTTGTGGCTCGGGCCTACCACTCAGCATGCTTACCACAGGGTCGTAGAAAAGATCAATAAATGCCTTGAAGCTATACTCTATGGAGTTATGCTTCAGAAAAGAATTCCATACTATGACTGGCTGAGGCCTTCCATCTGCATCCATCTTCTGCATGGAGAAACTGAATTTATCCGCTTGAAAGTAAACAAACATGTATGCTAGTATAGATGAGTATCTGAACATGCCCTTCGTGCCAAAATTCACGAACTGTTCGTGAATATTTTCGTCCAAGAAGGTGTTGTAATCAAACTATGTTGTAGGTTTTTCATCATTGGAGAAAATGGATAGAAAACCCAGGATGGGCTCATCTACCCACTGATCGGAATAGTAACCTAACAGGGCACAAAGAGAGAAAATGACTTGGTTTCCCTTGGTGGAGAACATGGATGACAGGTAAGGTGGATTGGTGGAAGGGAATTGAGCGGAGGTGGGAAGGAACAACTTGAATATTTGAGCTCTCTGGGGGAAGGTCATATTTTGATACAACTCTGTAAGGATATCTAGGTTTAAAGGAGAAGCAGAATCAGCATGGGGAATTTGCATCATTTGTTCAATGTCTTCAGGAGTGATGAAGAATAGGACATCTCTGGATGAGGAGGCGATGGCCCTCTAGTCGGGAATATAATGTGCTTGTCACTTGAGGGTGAATTCAGGGAAGTGGTGGATCTGGGGAAATAGGTACAGGGGCAAATTGGACTCCCAGAGTCCAATTTCATTGCTCTGGTCCAAGAACACCTCTCGGAGCCATGACTAGAGGTCCGAAAAATCGAATTCACACTTGGTATCAACGATCAACCTGTCTTTTTCAACCAACGGAATTTTGTCTAGGTCGACAGGAGGAGGAAGAAAAGGATTCTCTTCTCCTTCCACTGGTCTTGGCTTTGGCGCCATCTCTGCAAAGATACCTGCAAATAACACGAAGTTAGTGGGGTCGAATGACTGTGGATGAAGGCGATGGGATGTAACAGAGGGGGAAATCTATGAGTTTTTCTAGCGCGATGAGTGAACAACGAAAATGGGGGAGAACGGTAATTTTATTTAAAACTGGGGTCAGTTGGGCGCGGGAGACAGGTCAACAAGATAACAAGTAGGCTATCCCATAATAAATGGACAACGGGCCACTTGGGGGTGTGATGGCAGGTAACGGTGGCCAAAACATATGGACGGGTGACATGGAGGCTAGGGATTGGAGGTAAAAGTCACAATAGGGGGTTGGTCATGAGTGAAAAGGGTAAGAGACTGACAGCAGCGACTGACAACAGTTATGGAATGTGACATAACTTGGGAATAAGCAGAACAAGTGGCATCAGTGGAAAATGACGTCCCAGAGTGATGGAGGCTATCAGATGGCATATGGTGAAATAACTTTGGGACCAATAGATTTGTGCCACCTATGAAAAGGGGCCCATCAGAGGGAATATCCATTCTGGACCCCCCCTTTATTAAAAGCAAAACATCAGAGGGGGTCCGAAAACCTTTTTAGATCGTTGATCTGTGTGCCCGTTTCCAAGCCACAGATCTTAGCGTCCTCTTTAATACTCATTCCGGACCCCCCCCTCCATTAAACGCAAAATGGACGGGGGGGTCCGAAATCAAATCTGGACCGTGGATTCACATGCTCGTTTCTGGACCGTCTAGATCTGTGCAACTGTTATCAACGATTCCGGACCCTCCCCCTCCGATTAAAAGCAGAATGTTCAGGGGGGGTTCGAAAATCTCTGTGCGTCGTGGATCTGGGCGTCGCGATCAGGATCGTCGAAATATGTAAGGAACATAAATGGGGGGTGGCAAAGCACATGTGTTGGGAAAACTTAGGATAATTGTATTTTATGGGTTTTTTCCCCAACTTTCAAATAGACACCACCAAAGGGCTTCGACCAAACTATTCTTAGGAATTTGAGACATGGTGTAACATTTTTCATCGAGTTGGTTTCATTGGGGTGAAACAAATGAAGTAACTAACCTACATGCTAACCTATCTTCCTATGACAATTAACCCAGATTAAACTGTTGGGTTAAGAAATTACTCTACCTATGGGCTATCTGACCAGGATTAGACAGTCTGGTCAGATTTATTCACTAGTCTAACCTAAGGGCTATCTGACTAGGATTAGACAGTCTAGTCAGATTTATTCACTAACCTATCAACATTAAATTTAAAAATAACTTGGCCATGCTTGAAAGGTATGGCCAAGTTACTATTATTGCATGGGGCTTTTAT
>JZKD02S0329405.1:41215-54198 GCA_000966675.3 Picea glauca | reverse complement strand
GAATGCATACTGGACAAGAGAGTGAGTAAGAGGACCAGGCGAAAACAATATTTTGAGTATCTGGTCAAGTGGAAGAACCATCCAGTTGAAGATGCCAGCTGGGAGACCGAAGCTAAGATACAGAAGCATGGACAAACCATGCAAGAGCTCATGGACAGGAGCCCATGAAAGTTTTCAATTGATGGAGTATTATGCAGGAGCATCGCCAACACATCAAGTTATCCAGCGCGGAAGCAGAGGACAGCTGGACAAGCCAGTACAAATTTTGAAAACACTTTGGAATTGTTACGCAAATATTAAATGAGCCATTAAGATGAGGTGTATTTGTATATTGTAAATGGACCTTGAGTGGATATCTCTCGTCCTTAGTAGGTAGACGACATTTAAAATAGTTAATGTAAAGTAGATAGAATTTAATTCTAGACTAGACAGTTGTAGAGCGCAAGAGAGAAACGGGATATAGACACCCTCATTGTGAATTGTAACATTATTCAGAAGCATTTGGAGCAAGAAGAAGCAGAGAGCCGTGTAAAAACACCCATGTACAGACATTTGAATTAATAGAAAGCTTTGATTCAAATTCATGGTTTGTGTTGTTCTCTGTGTATTGGTGTTGAATGATAGGCTCATGAACATTTGCTTCATGTTATACATTTGCTTTTATATGTTGTGTATGTGATTTCATGTATGAATTGAAGTCTGAGAGGGATATGGAATGAGTTTCAATTGTTTCTCTATTTGAGCCAGAGAATTCCTGCAATGAGTGCAGTTGAAGTGTCTGCAAGGAGTGCGTTGATAGAGGGTTCAGATAGAGATAGTTTTTGTTCTCATTCATCCAGAACTGCAGTTGGGTACAGGAGCCATGCAAGGAGTGCGCAAGCTGGGTAAAAGTCTCAGGGTTGTGAACTTGAGTGAAGCATTTGACAGACTGTTGTTGCAGGTCTGCGCAGAGTCAAGTGACTTCAACACTTCGATGTTGTTGAAGGTTTGCCTCAAGGAGTGCGTGCAAGAGTTTTCTTGAAGGACTTCAGGTCATGGGGAAAAGCTCAGGAGGGATAGGACCTTCAAATTTGTTGAAGGACAGCGTAGAAAATTTGTGCCTTGAAGGTTGGGAAGAAGCGTTGCAAGTTTTCACACAGGTGGATAAGTTTTGTGGAAGAACACTTAGTCATTTCGTATTGCATAAGGAAGAACAGACGGTCTATATCTTCCAGGGAAAATCAACAAATCCCTGTGAGTCGTTGGATCTTGCAGGGGTGTAGGGGGATACTGTAGATATTCCCATAGTGTTTAAAGCTCAAAAGGGGCAGATCCGTTGATCCAGGCTAGCCAGGGGCGTTGGATTATTCGTGAAATCGCCTATCAGGATTTCGTAAGAAAGGAATTGAAGATTTGGTAACGGGAGTCACGAAATCGCGATACATGATATCCCGACGGCTGCAAGTACAGTGTGGGGCCACAGGAGTTGGTGGTGGACAGATAGCACACTGTATCAGGGTTCGGGAAAAGTAAATTCCCAAAACATTAGACATCAGGATTCGCGATCCCGCGAAGTCCGAAATCTCGACGAGGTGATGAGACCGTTGAAAAGTCAAAGCCGCAAGCTCATTGGAGTTTCGGCATATCGAGACCCGGGAGTCGGAGAACTGAGTTTCTCGACACCGCGAGTACCGAGATCCCGATAGAGAAAGTCCCGACAAAGGAATAGACGAGTCAGTGTTGACTCATATCAGGTCTCATAGATTCGAGAGTCCTACGCTCGATCACTGACCTCACAAGGTTGTGTTGGCAACCAATAATATTTTTTTTAATTTCCCTAAGAAAAAGCTGCCTACACCTAATTCTTTTCTAAATCGACAAGTCATCGTCTCATTTTGCAACTAGACATTTGTTTCATTTCTTGCGACAAATGCAATTTGATTTCGATTCAATTTTCACAACTGAAAGTGTGAAAACTACTCCATTGTTGTTTGGACTGTCGTAGTCTTTTATTGATTTTCTGAAAGACACTTTACCATTGGTTTATTGTATGACTACGAATGACTTTCAAACTATATCCATTCACTTTGATTGYGCAACTTGATTTCTTTGGTAAAKTATTGAAMATGTWAAGTTATGAGTTATGTTTGATTTCATAAGGGTCATRGTTGRTTTTGGTTTYATATATGATATKATTCTTATTGTTTTGAGCTCTTAACTTATCGATTTCATAAGGTCATTGGTTGCAATGTTTTTACACTTTGATTATGCTAAAAAATGCATGGGTCATATATCAATTTGGTTTCATATTTGAGTGGAAATGTTTTACACTTGTCGTGTTGGTAAAACCTTTGGATGTCATGTTGGATCGAACTATACACTTGGTGCATGAATTTAACATATGGTATTTTTTTTATGTATGATCGATGGCACTTTGATATGGTTATACACCGATGTGGGTTGGCCGATTAATATCTTTTAAATGTTATGATTGCTGATGGGAAAGCGTTGTACCTAGCCATTAATACACTGCATGGCGGTGGTAATCCCACCACCCTCACACGCATTACATTGATTCATTCCCCTTTGAGTTCTTGCAGCTATTAAGCCCTATCGTTTTTACTCCTGCGTATGGTATTGTTCAAACCAAACCCTATTATGCACAGAATCTATGGCTCCTATCGTAAGGGTCGAGCCCAACGGGTGCCAAGCATTGCTGATGTTTGATGGCGCTTATAGCGACCTGGAAAAGTTTGGGTGGCTCCCGTTTATAAAGAAGTTCGATGGTTACAACCCTATCGTGGCTCGGCAATTTGTGTTATCATTCGATGGCTGCCGAGCCAAAATTGGAGATGTCCAACTTGAAATTAATGAATAGTTCCTTAGCTCGGCAACTAGCCTACCTGTTACTGGACAGAAGTGGTCCAAAAGCTGCAAGGTGGATGATGTCCCATGGACATTGTTATTCCAGTCTCGAATGGTGAACTCCTGCGACAAAGGCTTGCCTGCAAAAATGTTGAAACCACACTGGTATGATCTCCTAATGATAATCAAGCAATTCATTACTTGTGAGGGCAGGTATGGGTTCATTTTCTTGTTTCACCTTCGTCTATTGATGGTTTTTATGGGTTTTGAACTCAATGTACCTCACTACCTTCATAGAAGTCTGTTTAATATGGCGAAGAGATACAAACGCAGCCAGGCCGAGACCAGTCTCTTCAATTTGGGGTTGATTAAAATGATTATCGTTTACGAGTTGGGGTTACGTCATGACAGTTGGGGTGATTTTCTCAGTCGTAATGGCTTCGAAGAATCAGACCCTTCGCAGGTTGATAAACCTATGATAACCGGAACCCAGCCTGTGCCTTATAGTGTTTTGCTACCCAAACCTCTACCCGACCCACCTACGAATTTGCCTATGGCTGTGACTAAACAGGTTGAAATTGATAAACCCGCAATCAAAAAGCCTAAAGCTAAAACTGGTGCTAATTCTAAAGGCAATAAAAATGCTATGTTAATCTCTCGCATGGCGAGAAATAAACCCAAACCCCCTACCAAATCAGAGCCTATCGTGGTCAGCGAAGACTCTGATTCAAGGATTGAACATTTTCTCGCCGATGAGTATCCTTACTCGGAAATCTTGTGTGACAAACCTCCTCACGACTTTGTCAAGAATTTTCCACCCTGTCTGCGGGATGATCCTAATTTTCCTGATATTGAACTACCTCGAGGATCCCTCGGTGAATCATCGAAACCCTCGACTGCTCAACCTGCTGTTCCACCTTGCGATCAGTGTGGGTTATGGTTGGAGAGATACTACTTGGATGTGCCGATGTTGCAATCCAGAATCCATGATTTGGAAAACTAAGTGACAAATCTCACTGATCGTAATGCGAAGGTGGAACCCTCTGACAACAAGCAACGCACAGTTGGTTCAATTTTGTTCAAGAATGTCGAGTCAGCCACGGCAATTGTCAATTCAAAATTGGCATAGCCTCAACAACTTCGCTGGTATAACTTTCACTCATTTATATGGCACATTCATAAACTCTGTATACATCATCGATCTGCTCTGTTACATAAACATGCATTGCTGTACATAACTTGTTTTGGTAAATCGAATTTTGTTATAGGATTTGGTCTTGATTCTATTAATCATATAATGGATTTGATTGTTTTAAATTAGTTGTGATTGAATGTTCTGTTGCATCTATTTTGAGCAAGCTGTTTTGCATTTCAAACCTTGAGGCACGATTTATGCTGTGATCTGAATTGGTTATAAGACACATGGTTATCTCTTGCAATTTTATATCTCTTTGACCAGTCTGGATATGGTGTCGATTTTTCTTTAAAAAAAAGGATTTTTGAATTGATACAAATCGTAACAACTATCCAACTTCCAGCCAGTCAATTCGTTATGGCTGGTCAACCCTGTTCTTTTGTGAATTAGAATGACAGTGTATTTTCAGTTACGAATGAATTTGTAAAACAAAATGATCATGCTCTATAATTGGCTCAGACCCGATTTTATGTGATTACCACCCAGCTTATGGTTATCATTGTTGTTGTTCGATCTTGACTATGTCACACCCAGCAAATGAAATCTATGGTGGTTTTGGTCAATACTGTTACGCATGTTTTGTTTTGATGTATATCGTAACAACCTTCTCATATGTGATCACAACAGAATGAATCTTGTGCTTAATTTCTACAGCCTATTGATTGAAACGACATGAAATATTGCTACAGTTGTGACATATATTTGGTGTTCAAATGATATCGATTATAGTTAGGTTCTGGAAAATATTAGTTGATATGGTTACTATCCTGTTCGATTATGGTTGTATTAAGTACGATTACATCGTATCTCATTTGATTCGATTCACTGTTTAAATTCGATTAATTCAAAACAGGTCTGTCAAGGTTTGACCATGTTTTGTGGTAACTAAAAAACAGATCATTCCCCACTCTGTTTCGATTGCATTTATTTTGATTGAATTTAATTTAAATGATAGTTATTAGTAATTCATTTTCAGAGATTATTAAAAGATGATCCGATTTGATTTTATTTGATTATATTTGGTCTTGTTTTCTATTTTTGACTAGCTACAGATTAGATGATTCTGTAGCTAAGTCTGTGGAGTCAATTTTTTATTGTTTTCTTAATAAAATATCCTTCTAACTTGGTCTTTGTGTTCTATTGCAGGAAAATTCAAATTGGCAATAGATATCATGAGGAGTTAGGGGATGTTTTACAGATTCTACTTGCATTTTATTTCCTTAGTTTAGGTGATTTTGGGATATCTCCCAGGATATGTAAAACTATTTGATATTACCCACAAGGAAGTTTTACCTTGTGAAGAAGACCTATATATACTTATGATTTTTGTAATAAGAGACATCCTCAGTTTTGGGAGAAAAAGGATATATAATTCTGATACAGACTGGAGCAGAATTGATGTTTTGTCATAGCTTTTTCTTTTCAATATATCAACACTTTGTTTCAAGTTTTGTATATCACTTTGTTTATGGTTTAGTATTACTTTTGCTATCTAAATCAAATGCAAATGATATAAGTTTATTACTATTATCCATATCTTGTCTCTTCCAAATAGATAAAAGACATAACAATTGTTGATTCATTTTTTGAATGATAGCTTTGTCTTCTTCATAGATTGAATTATTATATATAAGTTTTCTGCATAATAGGTTTCCCTTATTGCAGAGATTTATCATCAGAAGATTGTTATGATTTTCTTTTATGTCTTGTTTGTCCTGTAAAACACTTCAAGAAGTAGCATAGCTGATCGTTTACGAGAAGCTTAAGGACTAAATGGTGTGAATTTCTTCTTCCAATCATCTTAAGAAGTCATCTTACACAGGGCAGACTTGGAGCGTTTCCAGGTCAATTAGTTTGTCATTTACTGTTTATATTAAGTATTTTAATTAGATTTATATTA
Source organism: Picea glauca (assembly GCA_000966675.3). NCBI lineage: Eukaryota > Viridiplantae > Streptophyta > Pinopsida > Pinales > Pinaceae > Picea > Picea glauca. The sequence continues at coordinate 48,259 of JZKD02S0329405.1, read as the reverse complement.
GATTGTTTAATTTCAGTAATTATATTAGATTGTTTAATTTCAGTAATGTTTGTTTCCTTTTCATAAATATAAAAATCAAAAAGAGATTCTTGGCTGTCTTAGGGCAGAGAACACATGAGTTTTGCAGGTTTTTAGTAAATCTGTATGTTGTTCATAGTGAACATTTGTGAATAAGAAATTTTGTAACTGATAATTAGATAGTTTATTTGAGTTATTACAATAGTAATCAGTAGTTTGTATATATGATAGTTAGCATAGTTTATATTCAGTTTTGATTAATTTCAGTTTGTTTTATTAGTTTTATTTAGTTTTAGTTTCTTTTAGATTTCTTAGCTCAGATCAATTCTCTCTTTGGTTTTCATAGAAGACCTTAGAGCGGCCAACGGAGCCATTAAACTCGTCAGGGTGGTCCATTCCAAATGGATTGGGTTATTTAGACAACCCCAGACCGGTTCCACTCTCCCAGTTGATGGACGGTCAATTTCGCCCGTCAAAAAATGGCGCTAGAAGGAGGGCCTAAACTAAATCGATGGCATGAGGTGGTCGCAAGACTCCTCCACCCCCTAATCGCTCCCCTATAGTGACTAGAAGTCGTGCATTCGATAGTATCCCCCCTCAAACAACAACTACTTCAACCGAAGATCCTCAGATCACAGTTGAGCCAGCAACCCCTAATCCTACAAGTGGCGATATACAAGAAATTTTTAGACAATCTCTTATCAAATCACATAAAGCTTTTGCTAGTCTTAGGCAACCAAATCTCCCATGGGGTCAACCTTTAGACATCTCTGAAGTCAGAGAACAATTAGGTGATATAGACCTTACTGTGAATCCTACAGATCCAAACACAAATCCTGCTGCAGGAGGATCTGGGATACCTCCTTCACCACCTCCCTCATATCCTTCTTCTTCTGAAAGAGATTCCTCTTCTGACGAAGACAAATCACCTTCTCGGCCTTCTACACCCACTACCCCAATGGAAAATCAGAACAACCCTGCTAGACCTTGGTTGGACCAGGATGTCGTAGCTGTACCTGGAGACCAACACTCTTTACCTAAGCACTCAGAGAAATGGCTTCCTAAGTTTGATCCCGATTCAAAATAGATAGCTGAAGATCATATCAAAAAATTTATGTTAGCCATCAGACTCCGTAACGTTGAACATCAAGATGTTGTCTATAGGTTGTTTCCTTACACCTTTGAGGGTAATGCATTCACTTGGTACTTTTCCCAACAGCCTCACACTATAGTGTCTTGGGAAAAGTTTGAGTCATGCTTTTTGAAAAAATTCGGAGATGGCAAACCTCCGGAAGTCTTAGTCATGGATCTTTCAAACTTAAAAATGAATGCAAAAGAAAAAGTTAAAGATTTTAATAAAAGATTTTTAACACTTAAGAATAGAATCCCTGCAGACTCTATGCCTGCTGAGAGTCTTGTAATAGCTTACTACACCAAATCTCTACATCAAAGTATAGCTATTTGGGTGAAAAGATCCAAAAAGGCCATGTTGTTGGAAGCCTTTGAAGAGGCTACTCAGATTGAAAAAGACATACTCAGCCTTAACGATTCTTCTAGCAATGAAACTGAGACTGTTTATTCTTTCAAGAAAAAGATTGAAATCCTCCCCAAACCTACGCAAAATAAAACACAATTTGAAAACTCTGATTTGGAAAATTTAACCAAAGTTGTACAAAAGTTGTCTAATCAGGTTATAGATTTAAAAAGGTCGACTGAGGAAGCCTCTTCGAGTAAAGGGCCCTATAAACCTCCTTTCCGAAAGCCTGTCCCAACAAACCGGCCTAATCCAAACCCTGAAGGCTTGAACCTAGAAAGTTTGTAATGTGCTCTACAGACAATTCTAGGAGCCCAAGATGAATTGATCCCTCCTAACATTCCTCAAGAGGAAGTTGAGCAGGAAACAACCCAAGAAGAAGAGTCTTCTCCAAATATCTTTGGTCACCTCTCAGATAGTATCTTCCAAGCTAACTTTGAGACTGTGCACCCTTACAATACTAGGAGCAAGACCGCGAACAAACCTCTTGCCGATAACACTACAACTCTACCTCCAAAGCCATCTAAATCAGTAGAAACTAAACAGAGTAATGCTAGCCCTAAATTAGATTATGATGTTGTTGAAGATCTTAAAAAATTACGGGCTAACATTTCTATTTATGAGTTGTTGAAATTTCCATTTTTGTTACAGAGAATGTTGCAAAATATTTTAGACAATGGCAAGAATGGTAATTCAAACGGTAATAAGGTTGTGCAAAGCAAAGTTCCACAAAAGACTTCCACAAAAAGAAATCTTGATCCTCAAGATAAAGGAAGCCTTCTTGTACCAAATGTAAATAATGTAAATAACAATGTAAATAGTGTCAATAACTCAGATAAGGTAGTCTTAGAAACTGCGAGTAAGAAAACACAAGCTACCTCTCTAAATACTTGCAAGAATGTACCTCCTTTTCTTTTAACTTTCGAAATCTTCAACAGAAATGTGCATAATTGTATGGTTGACTCAGGAGCATCGTCAAATGTGATGCCTTGGTCAGTTTTCCAAAAGATTAATGCAGAAGTTGAACCATCTTCTTTAAAAATTATACAACTTGTTAGAACAGATGTTAAAGTCATAGTTGAACTAAAAAATGTATTGATAAGATTATCGTCTAACCCAAAGGTTCATCAAGTTATTGATATAATTGTGGTAGATATTCCAGAAGTGTATGGTATGTTTTTGAGCAGGGACTAGTCAGAGCAGCTACATGTTTACTTCGCAACAGACTGGTCTCACTTATGTCTTCCAGAAAACGGCAAGCCTAACAAGATCAGGGTGAATCGTGAACATTACCTCAAGTTCACGGTAACAGACTTGAATGACCCCAATGAACCATATACATCTCCGGAAGATGCACTTGAAGTCCAAGGGATGGACACCTACTTCGGAAATTTCCTGGCTGAAATTTCACCTATCAACAATTCGCAACAACAATCCAAGATCAAATTATGTACACAACCAACAACTTCTATCCAACAATCCTGTGAGCCCGATGAAAATCAAATTTGGTCTTTATATTTCGACGGTTCCAAGTCGAAAGAAGGAGCTGGTGCAGGTTGCATCATCATTGATCCGGCAGGTAATAAAACATTATTGGCTTGTAGGCTAGAATTTGAATGTACTAACAACACTGCAGAATATGAGGCTTTATTACAAGGTCTCAGAAAATCCTTAGACATGCACATTCAAAATCTAGTTGTATTCGGCGACTCTGAGATAGTGGTTAGACAGGTGATAAATTCTATACATTGTCTTACCTCGCATCTCAAATGTTATCAGTCTGAGGTATGGAGTTTAATGAACAAATTTTCTTCTTTTAATATAAATTCCATTCCTAGATCAAATAATACTGAAGCAGATCTACTAGCTAATGTTGCTTCTAAACTTCTTCCTGCAGAAGGATTATCCCCAAATGCATTCTCCGCAGAGATATTGTTTCGATCATCTGTTCCAGACAATATCACGAACTGGAGAGTATTTTATGATGATCAGCAAATCATTAACTTTCTGCACATGGAAGAAGCCTTCAAAGACGCTGTGATAGATGAACAAACGCATGACGACAATTTGCATGACTTTACGGTAATACCTAATCTGAAATCTCCTGAAGCTCTATCGGACATGGTAAATTCCTTACCCAAATCTGTTGCTATACTAGATAAATTTTATGATTTTGAAGATAAATTTAAAAAGACGGTCAATTGCAAAACCAACAGTTCCTCATTGTCTTATGAAAAAGTCAATTTAGGTACCAGTGAAAATCCTCATTGTATCAACTTAGGCTTGAGATGTTCTAGACAAGAAAAAGTTGCTTTTGTTAAATTATTTAAAGAGTTCAAGGATGTCTTTTCTTGGACTTACGATGATCTTAAGACATTAGATCCTTATATTATACAGCATGTCATCCCAATGAAGCCTCAAACCTTGCCTTTTCAACAGAAACTGAGGAAGATGCATCCTAAGCTAGAACTGACCGTACAAAAAGAATTGAATAAACTCCTAAGTGCTAAAATAATTTTTCCTGTTAGGCACACCCAATGGGTATCCAACCTCGTCCCAGTGCGGAACAAAAATGGGGAAATTCGACTTTGTGTCGATTTTCGGAACCTCAACAAAGCGTCTGAAAAAGATAATTATCCTGTCCCTTCCATGGAATAGATACTTCAACAAGTATCTGGTGCCGAGAGGCTATGTTTACTAGATGGTTTCTCTGGATACAACCAAGTCTTGATGTCTCCGTCATACCAATTAAAAACTACCTTCTGTACCCCGTGGGGCACTTATGCTTATCGCAAAATTCCCTTTGGATTGATTAATGCTGGTGCTACCTTTCAGAGAGAAATGGATATTTCTTTCCGAGGCTTGATCAATCACTCCGTAGTAGTCTACTTAGATGACATAACCGTTTATTCTAAAAACAAAAATGATCATCTAGCTCACCTACGAGCCGTTCTGCTACGATGTCGCAAATTCGGCATCTCCTTGAACCCCAAGAAATCCATCTTTGCAGTGGAACAGGGTAAACTACTAGGATTCATTGTGTCTAGTGATGGAATGATTATTGACCCCGAGAGGACCCAAGTCATCGCTAAAATTCCCCCACCTTCCTCCAAGAAATCCATGCAGTCTTTCCTAGGCCAGATTAACTTCATGAGAAGATTTGTCCCCAGTTTCTCTGAAATGGTCAGGCCTCTCCAGAACCTGATAAAGAAGGACACCCAATATCACTGGGGACCCACAGAAAACCAAGCTTTCAACACTATAAAGAAGGCCATAATTGATGCTCCGTCTCTCATGAGCCCTGATTTCTCTAAAGATTTTACACTTTATACTTTTGCCTCTGATCGTTCCTATGCCGCGGTTCTAACTCAGAAGAATGTCGAGAACAACGAAGTACCCATCTCCTTTATGAGCTCTCCTTTCAAAGGTGATGAACTTAACTACCCAGCAGTCGATCGACAAGCCTACACTGTCTTCAAGACAGTTACGCATTTATGGTCTTATCTTTTGAAGTCAAGGACCAAGGTCATTGTCCCCTCCGCTGTCGTTAGGAACTTGTTAGTGAAAAAAGAGTTAGGAGAGAAAAGAGCCAACTGGGTCACCTCCTTACAGGAGTATGACTTAGAAATCACTCCAGCCCAGATCGTGAGAGGCCAAGGGTTGTGTAAATTGGTAGTTGATTCAGAAACTGAACAACAAGAAGTTAGTGATACGTCAATCCTAGAACAGCGCGACCAGGTTTCGATTTGTTGCACACAAAACCTAGTGAGTCCTTGGTACGATGATATTAGACACTGTCTTCAACATGGATCAGCACCTCATCACCTTGACCCTGCCAAGAGAAGATCTTTGAGACTAAATTCCGCCTCCTTTCATATAGTTAATGGTATACTGTTTCATCAGAATTTTGATGGCATACTGATGCGTTGTCTTGAGAAGGATGAAGCAGAGAAAGTTTTTCTTGAGTTGCATGCAGGTGAAGCTGGTGGTCACTTCAGTGGCGATACCACTGCTCATAAAGTCTTAAAAGCTGGTTATTACTAGCCAACGCTTTTTAGATATGCCCACGTCTTGTGCCGTAAATGTATCATTTGTCAGAAAGCGTCAGGGCGATTGCAAAAATCAGATTTCCCTTTGCACCCCGTTACAGTCGACTCTCCTTTCCAGCAATGGGGCCTTGATATCATTAGTCCTATTAACCCTCCATCCTCGCAATAGCACAAATACATTGTGACAACCACTAATTACTTTACTCGATGGTCTGAAGCTTCCGCGCTAAGAACTATTAACACAAGTCAGGTGATCGCCTTTTTAAACTCGCATATCATTACCTGTTTTGGTATCCCTAATTGTCTAGTCTTTGATAACGCTTCATACTTTTCCTCTCTTGAGATGAGTGAGTTCGCCTTAGAAAAAGGAATAAAGCTTAAGTATTCTGCGAGTTACTACCCTAGGGTAACGGCTTAGCAGAATCAACAAACAAGAACTTGATCAAGATTATCAAGAGAATCGTGGCTGAAAATCACAAGAACTGGCACAACTCACTGTTGAATGCACTGTGGGCTGATAGAGTAACACCCAAATCCACCATAGGTAATTCCCCCTTTTTTCTCGTTTATGGCAGAGAAGCCATTTTTCCACCTCATATTCTTCTTCCTTCGCTCCAATTGTCACAAAAGGTTCAAGAAGAAGAATGTCCCCCTTTAGAAAGTCGTATCAACGCTCTGATGAAGTTAGAAGAAGTAAGAACCCAAGCCACGCGTAAACTAGATCAACATCAACAACTGATTAAAAGTTGGTTCGATTCTAATTCTGCTTCTGATAGAAATTTTGAAGTTGGCGATCTCGTCTTAAAGTGGGACAAACCACATGAAGGGAAGGGTGAACACACTAAGTTTCAAAATTTGTGGCTTGGGCCATTTTTGATTGCTGAAAAGTTGGGTCCTAGTTCTTTTTGTCTACAGAGTCTTGAAGGATAGCTTGACACCTATCCAGTGAAGGGCCAAGCCCTGAAAAGATATTTTGCCTGATTTTGATTCTTGTATATTATGTAAATATTTCCTTTTGTTTTTAATTTTTGACTTTGTTTTCGATTTTGATTTGATTGATCAGTTTGGTGTGTTTTGAAACATATGCATGCTTGTACACTGAGCCATTCAGACATAGACCATGGGAAAATATCTTCATTGAAATAACTTCTGAAAATTCGTACGAACATCAGTGATATATTTGAAAATGATGTTGGAAAATTTTGTTTGAAAGAAGTCGACTAATTTTGATCTCTGAGTGAAGTTTGTCGTGATCATATTTATCTTTCTATGCTGTCCCTTTTCCGTAAAGGAATGAATCAAAAGGGTGTCTCCCTGTCAAAGTAAGCGTTTTAGAAATAAAACATTTCTGGAGCTGAATAAAGGACAGTACTAAAAAAAAATTCTGATGAGGTCTGAAAAATATGAGAAAATATCAAGATTTTTCAGCGTCACCCCGCTCAG
>JZKD02S0329405.1:0-25138 GCA_000966675.3 Picea glauca | reverse complement strand
AATTTGATCCCCCTCAATCAAACTCCCACAACACCCGCCACTACTGCTAGTCCCACCACTACCACCCACCCTTCCAGTAGTAAAGGGTTGAGGACCAAATACGCTTGTGCTATCTATTCATAGTATGGCCATTACACCCATCATTTCCCAGCACTACCATGCTTTCAGCAAACATTAGCCATTGTACGCCAGAACTTCCAGAACAACCCCAGCCCTGCTACGTCCTCGTCAACAAATATCACTAACATCTGCTATGTCACCACTTTAGTCAATGAACGTATGAGATTCCCTTGCTCTCTCTATGATTCATTATCTCATTTTACATACCAGTGTCCTATGATCCTTGAATATAGGCAACGTCAATTGGCCCTACACCATCGACCTATAGAGGCGATAATTGACATTACCTCGTCACTAGAGGATATTCATGTCATTTATCTCGATCCCGAGGCACTCCCAACACCTCCATGGTTCTTATATGACGTATCTGAGGATTTACCCCCCAATTCTCCTACTCATTCCCCTACATAAACTCTCTACCCAACCACCACGGGTACCCCTCAGTACTTCAATATATGGTTTATGTCGAGTGAACCCTCCCCATCTCCTAGCATTGTTCCCCCTGCTTCTTCATCAGGGGGCAACCACACTGTCATCGAGATCACTCCTCATGACCCCTTGTATTCCCGGCATTTCCAATGCGACGAGGAAATACTAGAAGAGCTAAACCACCTGGAATCTCCCTGGGATGCACTACATCACCGCACACTCTTCTCTCCACATGAAGCCCCCATGCCTCCTAATCAAAACCCCATTTATGCGATCAAAACCAAATATTGTATCCCATGAGGGCCTATCGATTGGTTCAATAATCCCATTCCTACTCCTGATGTGTTTGAAGAAGGAAACATGGCCAACATTTCCCCCACCATCAAAATCGACATTTCCATTAAACATGGCATCGTCGAAGAAATCACCATTGGAGCTGCTTGCACTCCTTAGGAAATCGCTGCATATAAAGCCCTCTTCCAGGAATATAGGGATATTTTCGCCTGGTCATACAAAGAAATGCCTGGCCTCGATCCCTCTATTGTCTAACATCACATCGACACATGGCCTGACATCACACCAGTTCGCCAAAAACAGCGACCGCTATACCCATCCAAAGCCAAAGCTATCAAAGCCGAAATTGACAAATTACGCGTTGCGGGTTTATTTACCCCATCACTTATACATCATGGGTTTCCAACCCTGTACCCGTCGACAAAAAATAGGGCACTATCTGCATTTTCACAGACTTTCACGATCTCAATAACGCATGTATCAAAGACAACTTTCCAACCCCTTTCATCGATCAAATTATCGACGACTATGCCGACCACGAGGCTCTCTCCTTTATGGACGGATTTTCTGGCTATAACCAAATTCAAATCCACCCAGCCGATCAGTATAAAACCGCATTCACTAGCCCGTGGGGTACTTTTGCATATCGTGTCATGCCTTTTAGCTTAAACAATGTCGGCACAACTTTTCAACGGGCGATGATATACATCTTTCACGATCTGGCTAATATCATCCTTGCCTACTTGGATGACCTCACAGCTCGGTCCAAGAAATGCACCCAGCATCTGGATGATTTACGAATCATCTTTCAACGGTGTCGTCAGTACAACATCCGCTTGAATCCTCTCAAGTGTGTGTTCTATGTCACCACAGGGAGCCTCCTCATTTTTATTGTTTCCCAAAGCGGTATTACTGTAGACCCCCTCAAAGTCCAAGCTATCACCGAAATTCCACCTCCCTGGAATTTATGGCAACTTCAGAGTCTACAGGGCAAAGCTAACTTTATTAGATGCTTTGTCCTAGATTACGTCATACGCACACACTATTTCCTTCGCTTACTACGTCATGACATCCCTTTTCATTGGGATGACCACGCCCAATAGTCATTTGATGATATTAAAGAAACACTTTCAAATGCACCTTTAATTAGTGCACCTGACTATAATCGCGACTACATCCTCTACGTATCAGCATCCACTGTATCAGTAGCCGGCGTCCTCGTCCAGCTCAGAGATAAAAATCATGAACATGTTATTTATTACGTTAGTAAAAAACTCTCAGGACCACCCTTGAAGTATAAACACAAAGAGAAACTTGCTCTTGCCTTTGTCCTCGCAGTCCAGAAGTTGCGCCATTACATTCTGCTTCGCACCACAAATGTCGTCGCAGATTCCAACCCTATGCAGTACTTGCTCAGTCGTCGGCAAGTTAACGGAAAATTCTCTCAATGGATCATTATCCTTCAAGAGTATGACCTCTAGTTCTCAATACCTAAGAGCAAGAAGGCCCTAGTTCTCGCCAAACTTTTCACGGCCCTCCCCTCTGACACTACCAGTGCCCCCGTCAATACTAACTTTCCCGACGAACATCTCTTTTACATTACTTCAGATGATCCTTGGTATGGCGACCTTCTCATCTACCTCTGAACTCAAAAGTTTGGTAACCACCTTTCACGGGATGATCATCGACATATTCGCCATCAGGCCCCCCGCTACCTTCTCATCGGAGACATCCTATACCGGTGGGGCATTGACACCATTCTTCATCGATGCCTGACTATTGATGAGGCCAACAGAGTCTTAAATGACTGCCACAGTGGCACATGTGGGGGGCATCTTTTAGGTATATCCACTGCCCAAAAGATTATCCAAGATGGTTACTTTTGGCCTACCTTGTTTCATGATTGCATTCATGCCGTGAAACGTTGTGAGCAATGTCATCTTTATGCCAACAAAGCCCAAGCTCCCCCCGCTCTTCTTCACCCTGTCATTACTGCCGACCCTTTTTGCAAATGGGGCATCGACTTTATGACTTGTAATCCCCCATCCAGCAATGGCCACAAATACATCATTGTTTTCGTTGATTACTTCACTAAATGGGTCGAAGCTATGCCCACTTTCAACAACACCGTTGACACTGCAGCACGTTTTTTCTTTAACCACGTCATATCCCTCTTTGGAGTACCCCTCCAACTCATTTCCGACCATGGGAAACACTTCGAGAATGAGATCTTCATCAAACTCTCCTCTCAGTTAGGATTCTCTCACGAGTTTTCCTCACCATATTACCCTCAGTCAAACGAACAGGTCGAGGAAGTTAACAAAGTCCTCAAGACAATGTTACAGCGCATGGTTAATAAACATATAACCAATTGGCATCATATGTTATTTTCTGTGCTATGGGATTATCAAATGGCTGTGAAGACCATTACCGGTTTCACACCATTCCATTTAGTCCATGGGGTCGAGGCAACTCTTTCCATCGAGTGCGAAATTCCCACCTTACGCACCGCAATTGAGCTATTACCTGAAACTGCTCCAATGGAGCAGAGCTTGTTGAACTTGGATTCTCTGGATGAAGATCGTAGATCTTCCTTACAGAACAATGAGGCAGCTAAAAAATGATCTAAGGCTACCTTTGATCGCCATGTCAACCTTCAATCATTCCGCGAAGGCGACCTCGTCCTGGCTTATGATATCGCTCATGATACCTTTGGCCACGGCAAATTCGAATCACTTTGGCATGGACCTTAAATTATCCAACATTGCCTCACCAAAGGCACATACATCCTGGCCTCCCTCGAAGGCCTCTCTCTCAAGTAACCCGTCAATGGGTTGTATCTCAAGAAATTTTATGCTTAAAAGTAGTCATTCTACTTTAGGTTATTTCTTTTTCTAGCGTTTTTTCTTTTTTTCTCCTCCCCTCTCGTCTAACCTATCCTTTGTGCTATTGATAGATGCTTCCTCCACCAACCTACCATATCGGTTACGCCAACGGCGCCAGCCGTTGGACACAAAATTTCGCTTCGGCTGCTTGGACTCTCTACACCCCCTCACATGAAATGCTCCATTCAAGCGACATATGTTTGGGGGTCAACAACCAACAACCAAGCCGAATACACTGTTGTCATTGGCCTCCTGGCTAATGCCCAACATCATCATATTCGTCACCTTAGCATCTTCCTCAACTCTCAACTAGTCATTCTCCAGCTCAACAATGTGTACCGCGTACGTGATCCGTGCCTCTTTCACAAATACCTGCAGGTTAGGTTGTTATCTCGACATTTTGATTCCATTACATTTACACATATTCCAAGACAATTGAATCAAATCACAGATACCCTTGCTAATATTGTGTTAGATTGGCATATATCACATCAAGATACACGTACATAAACATATCACAAAACCTGTCACAACATATATATAGCATGGGTGTAATCAACTCATCAGCCAAAAAAAAAAAAAACATGTAGACAACATCAGGATCACAAATATGTATACTCATATATATATAAAGGCCCATCAGGCCATCCGAATGTTTACATACAAAAAAGCATGTATCTGCAGGCCAATGCAGCACCTCAGTACAAAAATGGGCTCACCAACCTATATACAACAAACAAAAAGATATACATCATGCATCGTTCATGGTGCCTCTATCGCGCCACCACCTGCTCCTCCCTCAGGCGGTGGTGGCCCACCACCCCCTGCCTCAGGCAGTGGTGGTCCACCCCCTACAGGACCCTCCTGCCTTGGTGGCAGGCGTCCACTCGTCAAGGAAGCAACCATTGCTTCTCGTCGCACTAGGGACTGCCATGGTGGTGGTACCCCCACACACTACTCCAGGAAACTATCGTCCTGGATGTGCGACCACATGCCCTCAGGCACATCCTATAAAACCATCTCCAGACGACGGCATACATCATCAAAATCCACTCCGGCCGCCACCAAAGGAGCGTGTGATGTCCCTTCACTAGGGTCATCGAACCGTCACCTCCTCACTGCCCTCTCTGGCTCAGCTCGTCGCCCCGCGACATCCTCCCACTGACGTCTCTCTCCCCGTAGAAGTCTCTCCAGCTCCCGACGAGCCGACGCTCTCTGCAACTCTACCTCGCACCCACGAGGTGCCACATCTGCACATACAAACAAACAACAGATAGTATCAACATCTATATCATAAACATATGGATGGCTATCTCAAAAAATATGAAACCATACATATCTACATAATCAATCAACATACCTCGATGATCAAAAACCTCCCCAGGAGGTAACACTATATCCGGATCATCCCGGAAGTCCACCCCAGCATAGGGGTACTGCAAAATCACCTGCGGCATCTACCACCATACCTGCGCTGCCTCTGCCGAAAAGAAGTGGCACCCTTTGCCACCACCATGGTGAAGCAATACAGTCAACCACCACCTCAACCGTGGCTCTCGTGCCCCCGACACACTCAATAGGATCCTCGGGTGGAACATCGACACCCTCTCAAGAAACCAGGCCACTAGGATGGACCCAAAAGCAAACTCTCCTACTCCAGTAGACCAACAGTGCTCCAACTGCGCCACCATCCGTGCATGCAGCATCATCCCCCAAGTGAAACTCTTGCCGGCCAACACTCTCTCCAACACCAGAAGCTGGCCACCACTAATCCGCTGGGTCGCCAGTGACCCATATACCCACACAATCATCACTACTATACAGCGATGCGCCAGGAAATCTATCGCTGATATACTCACCACCGTCCCGGACATAAAGTTCTGACCTGAACAATATCTTTGGCCAATATCAGCGAGCAAAGTAGTCCTAGGCAGCATCGGCCCCACCGGTAGGGGCGTTCCCCGAAAGGGGAGCCCAGTCAATAAATATACATCCTCCACCGCAGTGAAGGGGATCTGCTCTCCTCGCATGAGGAAGTAGTGCAGCTCCGGACTCCACATCTGGAGCAGGAACTGTAACAGATACTCCTATGCCCGTATCAACGGGCACTCAAAGAACTTTAGCAACCCACAGGTTGCCAAAGTCACATGCATGCCGTTCTCCTCAATGGCCATGGCGTCTTGCAACTAATCCCAGTCTCTCTCTCGCCACCCCACTAGCATCGTCACCACTATCCACCCGCAGACAACATAGATTCCTATATCAGCTCAAGCAACCATCCATAGCATCAAAAACACTCATTTTATACACTTCAACCTTGCCTCCTATGTGCAGTTTTGTCACCCACAGGCGTGCACACATGCTCAACTTTTCACTACACAAGTGTGCATCAATGCGCACCTATTTTCTACACAGGTGCGCATCAATGCGCACCTATTTTCTGCACAGGCGCGCCTGTTCACCATACAGGCACGCACAACTACGCGTTTGTTCAAACATAAAAAAGCGCACTTGTGCGCGCCTGTTCACCCCACAAGTGCGCCCTTTGAGTGTGCCTTACTTCCCCTCAACCATGCCCCCATGTGCGTATATCCAGTAGGTAGGCGTGCATGTACAGCCCCTGCCCAAAAATTGAAAACATATTTCTATGCAGGATGATCAGACCACTAACTCGATACTCGCAGATCCTCAATTAGATGCCTCGTCCTCCCTGAATCGCTCAATCTCCTCTGAAAACTGCTTGTCCAGTCACTATTGCAGCATGTACAAATGAGGTGGCAATGTGGGCCCTACAGCTATATATAGGTCTTTTTTCCAAACTTCCACTCACCATTCCAAGAGCCCACGGTGTCCATTTTTCAATCCGTCTTCAGCCACAGGATCAGCATCCCGTCATCTACATCACAACAATTCCTGGGCCTCTTTTCATCCTGAGCCCCCGGGGCACCTTTTTTATCCATGGTTAGGTACACATACACATATTTCACGCTTATCACATACATGCTCATATCTTCGATTCTTTTCAGATATTGTTCACTTTGGGTATTTGGTTTTCATGTGTGCAGGTATTTGATCATCATACATCGACACAACCCCTTCAGGTATATACTTGGCACTGGCATGTAGTCTTTCCCGCTGTATCACATTTACATTTCCAGTCACACCCTCTGATATTGGCCCCTAGGATCCCCATTCCCGGATCTGCAGTACCCACTCCTCCATTTGCATCTTCAGTACTGTTACCTGGTATCATTCTTACCCGCATGAGTTGTCCCATTCATAGCACCTTTTTCCACTTTTCGATACTCATGTTGTTTTTCATTACCCTTTAGGGATGGGAGTCTTGATAGTCTTTCATCATGTCGTGAATCAACCACATACTCCTTCTCCTCATTTTGCTAGCTTTCCCACACGGACTCCCAGATTATCTCTTTACGGTTCTATTTTTTACCTGCGACTCCGCAGTATCATGAACCCTCCATTTCATCCACAATCAGTTTGCCCATCTATGAACCCACCTTCATTTCACCTACCTCGTACAGAAACTCACCAATGGGGTCCCCACCCTTCATCATTTTTCTAAGCAAATTATGCCTTACGTGGGCCAACCATATCACACTGGGGCACCCGTTTCTGTATTTGTACATTTTTCTCCAAAAATTATTCGTTATTTATTGTACAAACGCATTTATTTCCAGTCATTACATTATCTTTTTTGTCGTCACCTTTGGTGACTCGCTCCCTTCCTTTTGGCCACACGCAACCCATGTCACCCTTGGTTGGAGCATTACTTATCATCTACCCTTGTCGGCATCGTCCATATCTTCAGAGTACCCCATAGGTCACTTACCTCTACCCTTTGAATTTGTTCACCTTGTCCCGCCTCTGACCCAACTTATCACCCGTCTTGTCATCCCACTGACAATCGACCTCGTTACACGGTTGCGACCACTTTTTATCTCATACATCCTCCAACCAAGGGTCATCTTGAGTCCTCCCACTTCTTGACTTCATCCATGTACCTCTTCCACTTCCTCACCTCAGTAGATTTCCCAAAGCACTTTGCTTCTAGGAGTCACTTTCCCCTTTTGTCGACATCAACACAATTTTCCAGAAGAGGGACAATATCTTGATTCTCATTATCCATTCAATGAGAGATCTCAGATGGCACAGGGTGAAACACCATTGCTCCCTGCTGTCGTTGACCCCCATAACATTCGACGCCAACACTTTCTCATGTTACAGTGGGTCTTACTTTGAGACTATTGTAGTTAGTTCTTTCATTTGTCGAAGACCTCTAAACTTGGCAGAGCTATCAATGCCCACATCATTGTTGCTACTTATTACAGCGATCACTGCCTACTATTTAGAGTATGTTCCTTTGTAGAATTGTCTTATGCCTTTATCACCACCACCCCCGAGGGTGCTGTAGTTGTCTACACCAACATTTCAGTCATCTTTTTTAGAGTTACATGACACGAGCATGGGGCATGCCCGCCTCGTTTGTACACAGTTTTCTATTTTATACACCTCATGGAAGATCGGGTCCTACCGGTTCCTTTTTTCTCCAACGGATCACTCTGAACGATCCCACTATTACTCTATCTTACAACAACATTATCAGTACAATAAACATTGATGGATTTCGGCTATACGTGTGCTCCTAACCTCATCCATCAGGGGGCATCTGTTATCACCGAAATTTTGTTCGCACATGGTTACAAGAACTCAGTATCTTCAAATAGTAATGAAGACATTCATGGACCTGAATTAATACCACAACACTCAAAAAAGGTCAAAAAATATACAAAGTAGTGAAAAATTGAAGAGCGCTTTGCACACATTGGGCACGCGCACGCATGCGCGGAACAGGAACGTACAAATTGTGCATAGGTGCACGATGCACGACTGTTAGCGCAAAAAGTTGCGCATCTGCTAAAAGGTGCATTTATGAATGTGGTCGGCCTCCCAACCACTTATGGTTCAGCTCCCAAGCTGATTTGACCTCCAAATCTGGGCTGGATATGAATGGTGGGCTGGTCAAAGACCTAATAATGCCCTAAATGGCCTATTTTCACACTACAAAGTAGTTACACAATAACCCAATGCAATGCTATAAAAAGCCATGAATGCACCTCATTTTCTCAAGGAATTCAAAGTAATGTTATGCTACCTATATTGTTTTAAGGACTCCATCCTTGACAAGAGTACATTGGCACCATTACATTGGGCAATCCATCTCACCATTGAGTGGATTTGCAAGGAGGTCTTTCATCACCATTTTTCCATTTTCTTTGTTGTAAGAAGAGCTACTAGTGAGGGTCCAAGAGCCTTCCCTTGGAGGAAGAAGAGACTCATAGTCCCCTTTCTTCTTGGTGCTTTGTTTTCATCAATAGATCAAGCCTAAAACATTGGTGGCATGGGTATTTTTGTTTTTGTTATCTCTATGTCCCTATGCTTATGATTTTTAATTTTTATTGCATCTATTAGTTTAATTCTTAATCTTAGTTTTGTTTTTCTTTCTCTAACTCTTTTATCTACAGTTGTCCTGCTCAGCAGACCCAACTGAGCTTGCAAGCACCTCTTATTTGCTCACCAAGGTGACGAAAGAGGTGCAACAGTTGTCCCCCCTACTTACATTTCCTAAGTATCTATTTATAGATTACAAAATGGGCCTAAACGTGGGTAAACCCATGGGCCGACATCCCTTTCCCTTTACATCAACCCAAAAACCCTAAAAGGTACCCAAAAATCCTAAAAGGTACCCAAAAATAGGTCTTTCTTGCTTCATGTTGTGGTCCGTCTTTGTCAAGCTATCACAGTCCCAAAATGATCAAGTACGACCAAGTATTTTTCAAAACTTGGTCAAGGGCCAACAGGCCCCCAACACTCACCTGTGACTCATCCTGAGTCACTCAGATCTATTCAATTCCACCTCAAATGCCTCGAGCTTGGCTCGATCTGCTTCGACCTATTGTAGTGTGACAACCTCTTGCTCAGTAAGCTCCTGGATCACTATGTCATTGAGTGTTCCTTCCAAGAATTGTTGTGCAGTGATGACAACCTGTTTGAGTTCAGCTTCCTAGTTTTCAAGTTCAATGAACAGTTGGCATGCCTTTTCTTGGATCGGTTGAAGTCATTGTGAGACTTGCATCACTTTACTTTGCAGTGCATGTACCTGTTTCTGAGATGTGTGTTGTTCTGCGAACCTCTTCATTCTTTCGATCGGGGTCAAAGTCTTTATTTGTGCTTGTAGCGTGTCTGCATGTTGTTTTTCTTCTTAGAGTTGTGCCTCTAATGTATGCAATTATGGAGTCTCTACGAGGGTTTCATAAGTTTGGGATATTCTAGCACTCAGTTTCTTGCATTCCAAAGAAAAGGTTTTTAACCGGTCAACTGTGCTTCGAGCAGTGGCATCTCTTAGATCTCTAATTTCTTGAGGGGTCTCGAGCACGATGTGGAGCTCTAGATCCATGATACGTTGTTGGAGTTGTTGGATTACTTCTTCCAGTTGGGTCACCTGCTGTGGAAGACGGTCTTCCATCTTTACCTCTATAACTTTCATAGAGTGCAGTGCTTTATGAATCCTTTCTTGGACTTCAAGTTGCTCTGCTAGCAATTGTGCCTTTTCCTCATCCCATTTCTCTTTTAGGGAAATCTTTTCCTGTTATGCATCCTTCTGTTGTTCTAGAAGTGTTGTCTGTGCTCACATCAAAGCTTGGGTGGCTTGCGTTGTGTCTTCTTGAGCTCGTCAAAGGTGAGCTTCGACTTGATCAGTGATTTGGTGTAACTGTGTGGACTCATCACCTGTTCCTGATGTTTCACTTATCATGGGTGTTGTAGACACTGCTTGGTTGGACTGGAGGGCCTGCTGCACTTATTTAATTTCATGTTTGATTCAGTTGAAGAACTCCTCCTATTTTGCTTCTTTCTTTTCTATGAGTTCAAGTGAAACGCCATTCAGTGTGGCAATTAAGAAGTCAAAGTCATCTGGGGTAAGGGTAGTTTTAAGCGTGGTCTGGGTAGCCTTATATTTCTTTCGGGAGGAGGTTTTTGGTGGTGTCATCTTTCTTTTCATGGAGGGATCCTCCTCCTCTCTTGGTGGAGTCACTTCACCTTTGTTTTTCTTCACTTCTGTACCACCTAGCTCATCACCATTACCTCCTTGCATAGGTGAGATCGAAGCAGTCTTCGCGGATGTGCTAGGGATATCTTCAACTTCGTCATCCTTCTTAGTCCTGCTTGGCCCAGGTGTATCCACCATAGCTTTAGTGATTTCATCATCGGACATATCTACGGGGTTTGCTGCAACAAGTAGGTTTGTTGACCATTCCTTGGTGATATCCTCCAAGTCATCCTCTATCAGCTTGTAGTAGGATTGGAGATATTGTTTATGTTCATCACTGCGCACTGTAATGTAGATGAAGTGGCGATTCGTGCTAAACTTCATCAAAGGTCTAAACCTATGGAGTGCGTTCAGGGTGATTCACGGTGTAGACTGAATTGGAGTTTTTAGTTCGTTGAAGTAGGTGTGGAAGACAGCATTAGATTGCCACTGCTTGTTCATGTTGATGGATTACCATAGCATACAGAACTTCATGGCTAGTGGTTCGAAAGGTTCAATCTATAGGAAAGTGGCTCCCTCTGGCAGCTCCCAAGTGATGAAAGCTATGAGTATGAGTATCCAACTAAAGTGGAACTCATACCCTTGGTCTTGAGATCCTCTGCAATTCAACTCTAACTAGTTGATGAGATACTATGACCAATTCATTCGTAGTCCCTTAGTGCACTTCCCTACGAGGTCAACTACGAAGCCAGTCACCTGTGTTGGTCTGTTCTTATGAACTAATTTTACTGCGATCAACTGACATGCAAGGCACACTGCGTCGCTCTAGATGGAGGCTACCTGGTAGCCTCGCATGCCCTTCTCTACATCGCCATAAGTTTCCTTTATCCGTTGTGCTAGTTCTTGGTCAGAGGTATTACCTGGGTAAAATTCTTGCGAATCAATGCCTTGCATGCTAAGTTCTATGATCCGATTGATCAGATTCGGATCCACAGTAATGCAGTGTTCCAACCATAAATATCCATCGTGATAGTAAGACAACAACAACCTAATGCATGCGTTGACTTCATGGTGTCTGCCGAAGTGAGGGATCTTCATTACGTTGAGTAGTGTGGACTACGCGAGGTTCTGGGTCCAGGACTGTGGGACAATCTTAGGATTATGGCATTTGTTCTTAGTTAAGTATTTATGCAGAACCAACATGCTGTAGGTTTTACGATCTCCAAGGTTAAAATCACTCAATTTTAGTGTTGCAAGCTTATCCTAGTCAGCACGTACTACGCGCATGCCTTTTGGAAGATACACGGTGATCAAGTTGTACTCAAAGTCTATGGGTACACTGTCATGGTTAATCTTGCCACTCAAAGGTAGGATGTAAACCAGCAAAATGTGTGGGATCAGCTTGGCATTTGCAATATCATCTATGTGATTTGTTCTTATCTCGGTCATGGTTCTGGAAGGTCCTGCGCCATGAGCAGTGGAGGGAGAATCTTGGAATCCTCTTAAAGACGATGCTTTCACACTTGCAGACATCCTTCTCTCTGACATGACTCTCTCAACCATTAGGTAAGTTAAAACTTCTTCAACTACTTTCTCAACAGTGTTGAGCTCGTCCGACATACAAGCTTGGTTCCACTAGCTCAGGTGTGAAAATGACGTCTGAGATTATGATGAACAGTAAAGAAAAAAGGAAATGATCTCAAGGTGAAGTAATATCGAGGTTCGAGCTCAAATTATCAATTAGAAAAAGGTATTCTAGGTGCATGGCGTGATGGACTAAGTAGGGAAACTTAGCAATGGTCTGCTTCCAATGGATATGGGGCCTGCATTAACTTTGTTCTATCCATTCTGGTGCTATTCAATGGTCTAGTGGGAACCCATAATTTCTTTTCGACCCATTCGGGGTGGAATTCGAATGGGTATATCGATCCAACGGCTATATTCTTGGGCCATGGCAAAGTGCCAGATGTTGTTGTTCTGATATCGCGACAAAGCAAGATTCTTGTGATGTTTCCTTCTGCGGGGTTCCTTCCGGAGTCGTCTATAGCTTTCTGATTTTGGCCCTCTTCTTACTTAGCTTTCTAGAATTTTTCCTAGTGAGCTTAGTCTTGGTCACCCTCTTTCCATTATGAATCTTATCTTCTCTTGACATAGTCACTTCATGTTGCCTATGATATTTCCTCAGATCCAAGGGTGATACTCCTTCATCGTATGGGTTAGATATTTCGATCTTCTATGGTTCCTCTAATGCTCTTATAGCTTCGACAT
Organism: Picea glauca; assembly: GCA_000966675.3. NCBI lineage: Eukaryota > Viridiplantae > Streptophyta > Pinopsida > Pinales > Pinaceae > Picea > Picea glauca. Next base: position 12,076 of record JZKD02S0329405.1, on the reverse strand, counting down.
CCAAGTTCCTAGTGTTTAACAATAGGGATATGTTCTCTTGTTCCTCCATCAAGTAGGAAATCCTTCTAGTCATAAATTCCATGAGTTCTTGCTTCTTCTGTTCTAGGGATTCCTTTTCTTCTTTCCTCTGGATCTGGTCTTTTTCAATCCATATCTTTCCTAGAAAAGATGGAAATGGGGAATAGTCCTCAATAAATCTAATGACTTTGAACTCTTCCTCTGTCGAAGTTCCATAGGTATTCATAGCTATCTAGGTAATTCTGCCACATAGGGTTACCATTTTGCCTTTAAATAATCTGATAGTTCCTAGTGAAAGAACCAAAGAAGGCCTTCCTAGGGTTTCCCAAGTTCTTTCTATCATAATATTCATCAGTGTTCCCTCATCCAGAGCACAGTCAATGTCAAAGTCTCCTATTCTTACTTCAATTTTCTCCTGTTCTTCGAAGATTTCTGACAAACTGACATCCTTATGATCATCTAGGGTTTCTTTTATTTTCACTAACATGATCTCTGATTCTTTTTGGGGTTCTTCCATAATTTTAGTCTATTGATCTCCTTCAGATTTTGCTCGTTCTGTAGTCAATTTTTCAAGTCTAGAAATCATTCTAGGGCAATCCAATACTTCATGGTCCATAGCTTTACAACAGAGGCAGCTAGGGTTTCTCCCAGGGAATTCCTTAGCAAGATGGTCTGGTCTTCTGCAACTGTAATAAATAGTTAATCCTCTCTTTCTCTTCAATGATCTCCACTTCTTGTACTGCGTGCTAGGATCATAATGGTTGGCCTGCAAAAATTTCTTTCTAGGATCCTGCATCCACTTTTTAGTCCAGACATTCTTTCTATGCATAGGTATAACATATCTATCATTATACTTATCATATCTATTCATATCAAACTTTCTTTCATCTATTAATGCCCTAGTTTTTAAGCTAGGACAGAATCTATCAAACATACCTAGATCCATGTTCTAGAAACAAAAAATTTCACTTATCTACAGAGCACAAAGTTCCATATCTAAGAACTTTTGACTATTCTTACCTTTATTAGAGCACAGAGCTTACAGATCTTACCTCTTTTTTGCAAATCTGACTTCTTTCTTTCAGAAATTTCCACTTTTACTTTTCTTAGAGCACAGAGCGTTCAGATCTCTCTTATTTTCTTTGGATATGATCTTTCTCTCTTCAAATATGACCTTATTCCTGGAACAAAGCTACACAGGTCAAGTAAAAATCTACGCAATAGGGAAACAGATCTACGCATAGAGATTTATTTTGCACAACATTTATTTTTCCTCAGTTCCCAGCAATCACAGTTTTAGGTCCCGGCAATGGAACCATTTGTTGGCACAGGGGCAGACCAAGGGTTCAACACTCAAGATCACACCAACAAAACCCTAACTACCTACCCTTTCGGCAACACCTGTGAAGTAGATGAAGTCTCACCCAAGGTAGAGGTAGGGGTGGTTTCAGGACTCAAGTGTCTGAAACCGTAGTTGGGACATAGATCTATGATTATATCTATTACAAGGCACTTAGCATAGATCATTCATCTATATTTAACCCTTATGGTACTTTGCAGATGGCACAAAACATTGCAGTGAATACTTAGACTAAAGATGATTCAGTACTTAGCCACAAACATATATTAGATTCAACAGATCAAGCACTAAACATCTTATATATCAGATCTAACATTTATTCTTTTATCATAAGCACAGAACATAACTAGATCTACTTAATCATAGAAAGCACTTAGCCAAAAGGAAACAACACTTAGGTCAATGCACAAATCACATTACGTAGAGTTGCCATGGTTCACCCCCACCCTGGGGCTACATCCACAAATTCTTCTTCTTTATATTATCTCGATCAAGTAGTTACAACATGGAGCTTGAATGACCCTTACTTCGCATAGGACAAAAGATCTGCGTAGCTCGCTAGATCCTTCTTCCTTGCGCTCAGCACAAAACCACAACAACTTGCACTTAGCATTTCGATCTCCTTACAATCATTCACATAGCACTTGCGATACACATTCTTCCACATAGGTCCAGCTACTAGCACTGAGCCTTTAGCTATACATTTGCACTAAGTTGTCCCCCCTACTTACATTGCCTAAGTATCTATTTATAGATTACAAATGGCCCTAAACGTGAGTAAACCCATGGGTCGACATCCCTTTCGCTTTACATCAACCCAAAAACCCTAAAAGTTACCCAAAAATAGCTCTTTCTTGCTTCACATTGTGCTCCGTCTTTGGAATGTTTTCGCAGTCCCAAAATGGTCAAGTATGACCAAGTATCCCTCAAAAATTGGTCAAGTTCCAACACCTACCTTCAACAACACCGCTGACACCACAACACGCTTTTTCTTTAACCACATTATTTCCCACTTTGGAGTCCCGCTACAACTAGTCTCCGATCATGGGAAACACTTCGAGAATTAGATCTTTGTCGAACTCTACTCTCGGTTAGGCTTCTCCCAATAATTTGCCTGCCCATACTACCCTCAGTCCAACGGATAGGTAGAGGCGGTCAACAAGGTCCTCAAAACCATGTTGTAGCACACAGTTAACAAACATAAGACCAATTGGCACCATATGTTGTTCTCCGCACTATGGGCTTATCGCAAAGTCATTAAAACTGCCACTAGCTTCATGCCATTTCATCTTGTTCATGGGGTTGATTCCACTCTCCCCATCGAATGTGAAATCCCCACCTTACGCACCGTTATTGAGCTATTACCCGACATTGCTCCAATGGAGCAGTGTTTGTTGAACTTAGAGTCGTTGGATGAAAACTTTCGATATTCATTACAAAACAATGAGGCAGCCAAAAAATGGTCAAAGGCCACCTTTGATCGCCATGTCAACCTTCACTCATTCAACGAAAATGACCTCATCCTTGCTTACGATATTGCTCACAATACCTTTGGCCATGGAAAGTTCGAGTCATTATGGCACGGACCTTACATCATCTAGCATTGCCTCACTAAAGGCGCATACACCCTAACCTCTCCCAAAGGCCACTCCCTCAAATAAATAGTCAACGGGTTATAGTTAAAGAAATTCTATGCCTAAGCATACCCATGTTAGACTAGGCCCTTTTTCTATTTTGTAGAGTTTTTAATCTTCTTTTTTCTCCATGCCTTGCCTCTAACCTACCATTTGTGTTATTGATAGATGCTTCCTCCATTATCCTATCACATCGGTTACGTCGACGAAGCTATCCATTGGACACAGAATCTCACTTCGACCGCTTGGGCCATCTATTCCCCCTCACATGAGTTTCTCCACTGCAGTGGTATATGTTTGGGGTCAGCAACCAATTGTTGATTAAGGTTGGTTGTCATTGATGTCAACCCTTGAAGAAATCCCCATAGCACAAAGGTTTGGGTAATGGACCCAATATTGTTTGATGTAAATATGAATTATTATTATTTTTTCATGGTTGATAAGAAGTAAATATGGATGAACTCTAAAGTGGTCCCCTTATGGTGAAAACCCTCACAGGAAGACGCTTTGCAGAGTAAGATAACCCATGCTTAATTGTGGAATAATGAGATGAAGGGCAGTGAATTTTTCAAGGAAACTATCCTAGATGGATATTTCTTGTCATGCCATTTCTGGTGGTATGTAGAACATCACATAACTCCTCATGGTTAGAGGGTTATGAATATGTGAAGTTGGAGAACCCAAGTTTGGGTAATGGACCCTAGTTTGTTTGATGGATAACAATATGATTTTTTCTATATTTGAAGGTAATACTATTCTATATGGATAGTACATGTCATTCCATTTCTTGTGGTATGTGGAATGTCACATAACTCCTCACGGTTTGATAGTTATTTCCTTATGAAGATGGAGGACCCTCACATGTCATCTAGAAGCCCCAAAAGGTCAAAGTAGTCAAAGTGGTTTAAGGGATTTTAGAAGGTAAATAATAAAGTGAAGTGATGAGTGTATTATAATACAAAGTGAATACAAAATAAATTATTTCAATAATAAATTTAATGGAGAAATTAGAACTGGGTTAACCCTAAAGTAAGGAAAGTGGGCCAAGTGACCTAGAAGATGTTTTTAAGGAAGCTACTTGGAGAGTATAAATAAGAGGCTAGGATCTCTCATTTTAATCAAACTTGAGCATATTGAATATCTATAGGTTTTTTAGGTAACCAAGGATATCTATGCCAAAATTCTTATGGAAGGTGAAGAAAAGAAGGCCGAAATGCAAGGAAGGGTAAATTCTTTTGATGGTGCTTTCTAAGGTATGTTATTTATAGGTCATCTCACCATTTTCGCTATAACATTTTTTCTATAATGATTCATACAGTGAAATTTCTATTCCATTGAGAAAACATTTCCAAGTATCTATGGTAAACAATTCATCTTATGGGTCGTTGTATTTTTGGAGTTACACTCCGTGGAAAATAGGGTTTGTGGCTAGTCCTGAAACTAGTCAAAACCAAGTGTTTCGGGTAAACATGTCATAACTTCTTCATAACAGATCCAAAATCAGTGAAACTAAATGTGTTGGTTAGGGTACAGTCTGTAGTATTATTTGTAACTAGTTTATATCATTTCAACAAATATTTCATGCGAGGAACTCTCTACAAGGTTACTCTCTAGAATAAGCCAGAATTTAGAAAGGTATGTCATTTTTGCTATAACTCCTTTTCTGAGAGGTTCCAAGTAGTGACACTTGGAGGAATTGCATAAAAAAAATTGAAGAACATTGTTTATTAGTTTCATATATTTATACATTACAGGTACAAAGTTATGATTACTTCAAGTTAGGGTTGTTGACTAATCCAAAACTAGGCATGTGAGACTAAAGAAAAGTTTGATGAAAATTCTAGTATCTTGTTGTTAAAGTTAAGGAAGGTTTGCAAGAATGTGATCATATACACCAGGTCTATTACAAAGCTACAAATCAGATTTGGATGATGAAATTGATGAGGGATTTTGGTTGAGGTACATGTTGAGTATATGGTTGAGACAAGTAGTTGATGAGTTGGCACGTACATGAGGTGTATAGCTGATGATGTTGGTACATATTGATAAGTCATAGTTGATGAGTAGTTGACACACATGATTGGTGCATACTTGGTACATGGTTGGATGCACTTGTTTATGGAATAGGTTGATTAGGGGTTGTTTGGTACAGATTGGTGCATGGTTGATGCACTTGTTTATGGTATAGGTTGATTACAGGTTGATGCATGGTTCAGATTTATTGGTACACGTTTACAGTGGTATATCTCACAGTGATAGTGTGACAGTGGTTCCATCATTCTACTTCTACTTCAGGGCGGTTGGACGGTGCAAGGATAGGTGGTTGTAGCCACCTTCCATTTGTAGTCAGAGAACATAGGGGGTTGTAGCCTCCTTCTGGTTGTAGCCAGAGAATTGGGGGGTTGGATATTCCTTCAAGTTGTAGCCTAAGAAACTAGGGGGTTGGAACCTCCTTCCAATTGGAGCTAGAAAACAAAGGAATTTGGTGCTTCCAATGAATGTAATTCTTCAAGACATATAAGAAAAAGCATTCTGTGGTTTTCTCCCGATTTGGGTTTCCACATAAAGCACTGCTGTACTTTGTATGTGTATGATTGTTAATTTGTTCATTTCTTATTTAATCTACAGTTATTGGATGATAATGATTCATTGATATAACACTTGTATTATATGGTTAAAAAGGATTAAATTTCTCTATTACTGATTCACCCCCCCTCTCAGTAAGCCAACAATTGGTATCAGAGTAGGTTCCTTCAGAAATCAGTTTAACCACTGAAAGGTAGATCATGAAGAGTACCAACTCGTATAAAAATGGAATACCACAGTTTGATGGGCATAAGTATGTTTTTTGGAGCATAAGGATGAAGACATATATACAGGAACGGGGATTTCAAGTTTGGCAATCAATTGTAGATGGATACACAGCAATAGCAGTTCCACCAACAAATGAAAAATCAGTGAAACTCGGTGAGAATAATTCCAAAGCCAAAAATGCACTTTTGAATGGTCTCAGTGATACAATATTCTCCAAATTTGCACATTGTAAATATGCTAAAGAGATTTGGGACAAGCTTCAAAATATTTATGAAGGAGATTCAAAATTCAAGGAAACACAGCTTCAAACTTACACAGGTCAGTTCGAACAACTAAAATGAAGGAAGATGAATATATCGCAGACTACTTCTTACGAGTCGATGAAACAATGAATGCAATCATAGTGTTACACGTCAAAATTACTCAGCTAGATAAGTGTCGCATGTTCCTCTCGATTTTCGTAAGTGTCGCATCCTCCTTACAACTTTCGCAAGTGTCACAAGTTGGTCACAAGTGTCGCAAATGATGTTCGAGCATACTGCCATGCTCAAAACACTAAAGAGACACTTAAAACATCTCATGTGCTTGATTTGAAGAAGAAGAATTGGTTTACTGAAGTCAAATAACTCTTGACACCTGAAGAGAGCTCTGAAATAGAGATTTTGAGGGGGAGCGCTCCCCTATATCAGCCCTAGGAGCGCTGGCGCTCCCCTACAAGGCTTTAGGGAGCGTTATAATGCTCCCCTGCCCTCTTTGAAGGAGTGTTTCTCATCTTGAGAGCGTTGGTGCCCCCCCCCAAAGCTTACCAGGGAGTGCTACAGCGCTCTGATTCCCCTTCTAAGGGAGCGTTTCCTAATCTGAGGTAGTATTTGGCCCGTTGAGGAGAATAAGGGGAGGATCTTTCGAGATTAGGAGGCAGTTGTATTCAAATTCTTGGTTTCATCAAGAGATCCATGATCTGAGGAGGAAGTTCCCAACTTGTTCTAAATATAAATCAAGAGGTTAAGCTCCTCTTAACCTATATAAATAGGCTCTATGATGGTGGAAAGGGGGAAGAACTGCTAGTATGAAACTTATGATCTTGGAGAAAACACATAGTCAGCCAAAGGAGAGTGATCAGTGAAGTTTTGTTGTCCATCTTGTGGATATTTCAGGCAAGGGTTAGACGAAGAGGACTCAATGAAGCTGTCACATTCGCATCTACGATTGTAAGTACTGTTGTCGTTATTCTCATCAATATGACACACTTGGCCTGTTTCTTTCTAGTTTGTGTATAATGTCACATGAACTTATCATTAATTGATAGATCTATTTTCAAGCTAATATAAATAGAGTAGGAAGTGGTCGTATCTTGTTTTTTCCACAGAATCTAGTGAGGAGCAAAGGATCAAAGCGCAACTAGGAGCATGCAAAGACAAACGTCGATAAAGAGGTACTTTTTTTATCCTTCCTTCCCATGTGTTATCTTAGATAGATTTGAAAGCAAGTCAGTGTCCACATTAAGCATTTTTTGTCTAGAGTTAGGGTCAAGCTCTTAGAGGCGATCTACCTGTCCGCAGGGAGATTTTCCTACAACAGAAACTAGCGACTCCATTGGGGAGATAGCCTCAAATCGAAACTTCTTGTTTTGATTTTCTCCTCATTGACCTTGTTCTACCCCTTGATTGTTTAAAACCTAGTTCACTCCTATTTTGATTGGTTTCATGAGTTGATTGTCTCCTTACCTCATCACACTCAGCATAATTGTCAGAATTGAATTGCAATTTTATTTTTTTTGACATTTTTGGGAGTTTTAGACCCTGGCGCCCCTGTCCTAGTGTTAACAGAGTGCCAACGCTCCCCCATATCTTTGCACAGAGTTATATAACGCTCCTTGCCTTTGGAAATAGACCACCAACCCTCTTTGGCCCAAAAAACCTTCCAGAATTGTTTTTTCTGGGTTTTTGCCTCTGTGTCTCCTCTGCTGAGTAACCTTGTGATCCAATGTTTCTTCCCTTTCAGCCTTGACATATGTCTTTTTCTTGAAGAATAAACATCTTACTAGTTGGATTTTGTAGCCTTCTTCACTATTGTTACTGTTTTTTTCTATTGATTAGAGTCCAAGACTCATGCATTGTCTTTCTCTCTGTTTAACTGAGTAAAAACCTTGGTGAAGGTCATCAAATGCCTATAGACCTCTTCATCTTGATTTTAGTCAGGATCATTGTTCTTCAACCTTTTTCTTTTGGGTTTGAAGTTTGTTTTTCTCTTTGATTTTTTCTTTTCTTTCGCTTTTCGTTTTGATTGCAACGAAAGGGCGTATTGTTTGTATGACTTTTGCTTGTGCTAGTTTGATTTTCATTCATACAAGAAGATAATTAGCGAAACGAGCATTGTGTTGAATTAATCATTCTTCATATACAAACGAAAAAAATCATCTTCATGATTTATTGTGCATGTTAGAAGGCATCTCAAAATTTTTAGTATTGCATCAAGATTTGATTGAGAAAAAGAATTGTTTGAGGACATTCCTTAATAGTGCTTGTTAGTGAAAAGAACTTTTTCTCTCCCTTAGATAGATGTTCATTGAAAAGAAATGACTTCTTATCATATTCAATGCATTCTTTGGATCTGAGTCATAATTCCATTCGTTTCACTTCCATGCACCCCTTTGTGTAAAGAACAGCCATAAAATCAACGCTAATTAAAAGTTATTTAAAACTTTTTCTTTTCTAGGATCCTCCAGCAACAGTAGAATAGGCTTAGTACTTTGGATTAGGTTGTGATCATAACTCTCCAAAGTTTCCAAAACAAACACTAGCATCCTGAGTTAGGGAGAGTCAAATCCAGTTATCGTATAAGTCTGCCTGGGATCCCCCTCTCACATAGGGGTTACGCACGAGGTCGCATTCGGGTGAGCTACGGGGACTAACCCTCCGTGGTTTAACTGATTGTGGTGGTCAGATCATATTATGGGGATCACTTTGAGGTAAATCCACAATTACTGCATGGAAGCCTTTTAGTTGATTTTGGGCTTGATACCCTGCCCATACGTTCGGATCGGACTGTCGATTGTTCCCACCCAGGGGATGAATGCGAATTGGTAACCTTAGTGGCCATAATATTTAGGGTCTTACACAAGGTGACGGTGATGGGAAGATCCACTGTACCTGGAGTAGACATTGTTCAAACTCACTCGGGCTCCTTGGAGGGTAAATCCACAATTACTGCGTGGAAGCTTGCACCAAGGCGTAAGTCTGTTAAGAAGGTCACCATTGTAACTGTTCCACCCTATCCCCGCCCCTTCTGGACTTGATCACGCGATGTTGGATTTCATCACCAACTAGTATGGTCATCAAAAGAAGGTCCTTCTTGCTTGGTTTTGATTCTTATATTTTTTTAGCATGTGTTGTTTCTTTTCACTAGTTGGCCATAGATCTCTTTCGCCGACTCTTCTTCGCCAACATCAACCCTCCACGACGCTCACGGAGGCTACAGGGACTTCCTCTAGAAAATATGGAAGGAAACACCCCTTTAACCCCTCATTCCACATAGGAATCTCCTCAACAGAGTGAGGTTCAAAATACTACAACTTCCCAGGAAGAAGTTCCCATTCCTTTGGAGAATTTTCGAATTTTTTCAAAATCTCCGGAAGCTTACCGCATTCCGAAGGGATATGAACGACAGATCCTCCACCTAAATTCCGCTAGAGAATTTTTTGTCGTTAATCCTTCTGACATTCCAGCTGGATCTTCTCAAAACCCTTTAGTCAATGACCCTTTTTGGACCATAGACGTTGTTCACAGTCCACCATGACTAGTGCGATATCTTTATGGAACAGGGGAAGGTGTCGATGCACCTTTTTCCTACACTGTACCCCCAAATCACTTCACCGGTACCACCACTTTTATAGCCACACCACCCGTTGGTCCGAACACACCGTCTGTTGGCCCAAGGTATATTATTCCCCTCCAGATAGCTCATTCGATAATGGCCCCACACATTCTGACTATCCCCGCCGGTAACGCGGTAGTCAATCAAGCTCCGATTGGCACACCTGTAACACCAAGACCTACACTCCCTTTTGGATTCAGGGCACTGAATGCTTCCACTGCCACCACTGCCCAAACTACTACCCAAGTTATATCGGGAAGTTCTATACCCATCCAACAACCCAGAGGGACCGGTCTTGGTGGTCCTAATCCACTCGGCGGTACCAATCAATCATTTATGTCTAGCTCTCAAATCCCAGGAACTCTACCTCAAACTGGGGGGCATCCTCCCACCAGAGGAAAAATTCCATTCGGAGGGAACCCTAATGCTGGGGGGCATCCTCCCACTGGAGGAAAAATTCCATTCGAGGGGCACCCTCATGCTGGGGGGCAGCCTCAATCTGGAGTCTACCATCAACCACGAGGAAAAAATGTGTCTACCACACCCAATCCGTGGAGCATCCCTTTTCAAGGAAACCCACATTTCTCCACAGGACAAAATGTTCAGACTCCGCAACAACCCCCTTATGGACAAATACCAAACCCACCCTATAACCCACAAAACCCATCCTGTTATCCGTTTCTCACACATACTTCTCAAAACATCTCAAATCCTATGTACCTTGGTCAAAACCAACCTCACATGAGAGGGCCCACAAGTTATAATTATCCACATAACCCAGTATTAGGCCCCACTGGTGTTCCTCTTCCACACCAACATTACCCACAGGTTAACCGACAACTACCTTTTCTAGCTACCCTGGACCTTCCAGACTTGTCTTGGTTAATGAATGATCCTATTTATCATTCTCCAGTTTGGCCAGCTATTCCAGCTAAACTTCCTTCTGACATCCCAAAATTCGATGGAAAGTCTGGAGAAGACCCGAACAACCATGTGATGACTTTCCATTTGTGGTGTTCATCCAACTCCCTCATGGACGATTCAATTCATTTGTGTCTTTTCCAACGAACACTTACGGGTTCCATAGAGAAATGGTATATTGAATTACCACGTGCATATTTTCACGATTTCAACTCCCTTGCAATGTCCTTCCTCATGCACTTCCAACTACCCATTCTATATGATATGGGTACTGAACTATTAACCTCCCTTCGTCAGACAACTTTTGTGCATATCTCCGATCATATCCATGAATGGAGATGACGACGAAGGCTAATCAAAGCGGTCATTCCTGACCAATTATTAGCAGAATGGTTCACGAAATCATTGTTACCCCAGATTGCTCGTGATGTTTCCATGGGTGGTGTCGTCACTGAGGAAGAAGCAATTTCCCGAGCTCAGTACTTAGACTTAGTCTATTCACAATCTGGTACTCTATATGAGTTGATACCAAACGCTACCCGTGCCACTAATGATCCATCCAAACCATCGACTGCTTCGCATGTGGATGGAGTTATTGGCTCTGTCAAAACCCAATCTATTACTGATCAAAATCTGGACCAGGGGTCAAATTTTAGCCCAAAAATTGATGTTCTCGGAATTGCCTCAAATCGGACGTGAGCATAGCCCTCGTCGTCACGAACCCAACGCAATTCGTTTCGTCTCAAACGGACGTCGGGAGCGAAAGATATGGCGATCTGTTCGGAAAGTCAAACAGGAAAAAAGATGCTGACTGTACCTGTCCGTACAGTCCGTACGGCCACGTGGCAGGGCCGTACCATTATGTTGACATGGTAGTTGGATGACGTGTCGCGTTTTTATTGGTTGGTGGTTGTCCAATCGAGTGATGGCACGTGTCATTTGTTCGGCAAATGATATGAGGACACGTGGCCCAATCTAGGGGCACCACGTGTCACTCGTTTATTGGTTGTTGGGTTTGTGTGTTGGTTCAAAAAATTATGGAGCCGACCGGATTTGAACCGGCGACCTCCCCTCTTGCCAACGCTTTAACAACTTTCGACTAACCATTATGCCGCCACTTGATTCTTGTTAACAATATGGGTTTGTTATTATTTAACATTGATTTATGTTGCATGCAAGGGGGGTCGGGCCGGGGCTTAGCCCCGACCCGTGGACACATTGCAATATATATGACCGTATATTAATAGTTTAAAACCCGTGGTCACGTGTTTACTATTTGATATGGCCATGTTGTATGGTATATTTGCGCGCGGATTTGCCAACACATATAACCATATTATAATGGCGCGGGAGTTATGTTTTATATTGTGTGGGGTTTTAAACTATGGTTTATGCCATATTATATGCCATGTTTAAATGGGCGCGGTTGGTGTGTGCGGTTGCACAGTTATGACAT
>JZKD02S0329404.1:1000858-1020107 GCA_000966675.3 Picea glauca | reverse complement strand
ATACTAGTGCTTTATGGGAGAAAACAATTGTTGCAACTACCAGAAATATACTTTCCACACCAGGATCAAGCTCTACCTCTCTACAATAACAACAAAATTAAATGACCAAAGACCAAGGCCAAATGGAGGGTGGTATACGCGAGACCATGTCCTTGCAAATTAATTGCATGTCCATCCCATCACATCAGGTTCAAAACAAAACTCACATGTGCATGGCACATAACAACTCAAACAATTCACATGAGACATAACATATACACAATATGCCATACTAACCAATCACAGGATAAAACCAAATTCCAAGTAAGCACATAACCACGCGCTATATCAACCCTTTACTCATTGCCATCACTAGTTGTCACTTCTCAATAATGGCTAATCAAATTAGTAATCATGTGAATAGGATAGGGTTTAATCACTTTCATTTTCAATCATACACCATATATACCATGTATACAATATGGAATATATCACATATTATATAGAAACTCGAACCTTGTACCAATAAAATATATGCGCCACTTAATATGGCAAACCCAACTCAAGCCTTTTTCCCATAAACTTTAAACTTATATCCTTTCATAACATAATTGTTTTGACATATAGAACCAATATGTCTTGTAAAGTGAATAAATTGACATGATACACCATAACTTTATAGCAAGGTCATTGTATATGTATGAGAAAAACCTTATATATGTGTGTAATATTTAAAACATGATTTCCTTGTTGTAAGAATATGTCAAACTTCATGGTTCATATGCCTTGAGTTTATAAACTCAGAAAATGACTTGTTTTGCATATGAAATTGTGAATATTTAGGCCATATGACTTTCTTATTTCATCAGTACTTTGTCAACGAGCTGAAGAATGAAAAGAAGCAACCATCACTGCTATGCATTAAACTGAAATGCATCAACCCATCAAATCATGTTAAGAATCATAACTTGTGAATTTTCATCATAATACCATTGAGGCAGATATGTATGTATGTTGTGGGAAATGCTTGAAAATAAATTTTTACATGTTTTTTTCTAGGGAACCCCACCTATTAATATTATATCATAGTATACATATATAGGACTTGCAATCATTTGCAGGATTTTATAATAGGTGGTGAGATTTCGAGTCAACACAAGGCACTAGCATGGTGTTGAGACCTCAACACACCCTAAAACTTTCTGAATTTTTTGGTACCTCTTTCTTCTTACTTTCTTTCAACTCTTCTCTTTTGAAATATTTCCGTTTTCGAATATTGATAAGAATTTTACTTTGAGCAATTGTTTTAGGTAGTTTCTTTCATAACAAGTCTCTTTGAATTTTTGGTTTTTCGATTTTTTAACTTCAAAAAAAAATATAAATCACGTAGTGGAGTTGACTTCCCACTTTCATCAGAGTTAGAACTTTACTTTATTCCTCACAAAAAGTTAAAGTATCCCCCTACAAATTTGATCTATTGGAGTAATATGCACACTCTTGGTTTGTTTAAAAGTTGAGAGTGTTCTCTGGAAAAGTTTTACAGAGTTAAGTCTTTGTTTTGGTCAAATCAAAAAGTTCAAAATCAACTTCGTCAAAAGCATAAAGTGTACCCCACTGAAATGGAAATTTTAGAATGCAACCCATTGATCTGAGGAAGAATAACACTTCCATTAAAATTGAAAGTTTGAAAAAAAAACGTATGCAAAAGTTAATATGCATTCCATGCTAATTAAAATGCATCGGGTTCATCCCAAAAATTTCCACAAAATTTATACTACACTTTCTCCTTCGTTTAAAGTTATTATCAATCCCACTAAAAGTTTAAAATTCACTTGCTAACTATTGTTAATTTATGTAATGGTGTTGCTCCACAAAAAATGTTTTCACCATTAAACAACCTGGTGGCCTTGTCTAAAATGAATGCAATTTCATAACCCTAAATCTTTCTCAATCTATTGATCAGAGAACTCATCATTACCAGAATTTGAATCAAATTTTATTTAAACACTCAATATGCATTTTTTTCTTCAAAGGAAAGATTATTTGGTAAAATGTTGTATTAACATAGCAAAACAAAGTGTTTTGTGCATTTAGTGCTTTCTTAACATAGTGAGCTCCACCCCTTGTTGTGAATTTCTTGTAATTGGCAATCAATATAGGTAAGCAATGCTACATATCATTTTTCTTATTTTCATTACTAGATATTACTGTTGATGGTTAAATTTAACATGAATTTCATTGTAATCATTGCTATGAAAGTTATTTTCTATTAGAAATGAACAACTAGATATAATAGGTTTTAATTAGAGTAGAATTTTGTGTAGACACTAATTCTAGAATTAACTTTGATCACAGATAGTATGCCTTCGATAAGATCCACTCATAGAACTCCAAAGAAATATCCCAAAGGGTAAAATCCAGATGCCAAAGTTTCCCAAAATTCAAATTCAGTCGATAGAAACAGGTAAACAACTCTTGAACAATACATGCAAGTAATTCAACTAGAAAAAACTAATATTTAGCCAATGAGGCCCATATTTAAGGATATTGAGGCCCTTATAAGTCCTTAGGCAACTTTTCCAAGATAGGGAGAATTATATAGGAAGTTCAAAGAAGAAGATTATCCTGATGTAATTCCCTTAAGTGATCCAGAAAAATAGAAAAATTGATGATTTCATCTTGTCCAATGTCAGAAGATCTCACTTACACATTGTTGCTACCATAACCCCTGTGATTCCTTGTTATGGGGCCATGGAATGGGTCATTAAACATAGAGATATAGATAATAGAATAGTCATTAATGATGAAGTAATATGTATTGATTCCTTTTATCCTTTTGAATTAGAGAAGTCTTATAGACTACATCAACTAAAAAATTTCATGATTACTAGGTTTGTAGAATAGTTTCACCAAAATAATTATGTTAAAAAATATTAGCAGGATGGTGGGTGGAAGAAAAAATATTTTTTTCCCAAGAGTGATGGGGTATACACAAGGACAAATATAAGATACCTTTCAATTTATGCAAGGGCCTTGATGTGCAAGTTATATGGTAAAGCTAATTGTATCCATTTCAAATATGCTTATGTACTAGTTGTGCATATTTTCATCACAACTGGAGTTGTATTCAATTGGCCATCCATCTTATCAATTGCCATGAAAATATCTACTTATAGTGAAAAGAATATAGTTAATGAGATTCTCCCTTCTTTCTATATGTCTTCTTACCTACTAGATATTATTTGTGCAAGCAATTCTTTCCCAAGATTAAATTGGAATTGGACTGTAGATGGAATTCCAATTCATGCTTATTGTCAGGGGTTATGGGAAAACAAATATAAGAGATATTACACACAATTGTGTGGTTATTCTTTGTTCCCATTGTACAAATTGATATTCTACAAGGAATGCCCAAGATTATTTGAAGAAGCTATGACCTTGTTGAGAAGTATAGGTAGTTGGTATTTAAAAGAAGACCATACTTATATTATAACTTATGGAGTGGTTTATCCCCCTAGAGATACCAAACCATACAATTCTCCATGGTTTCAATGTTTCTCCAGTAAAACATTCAAGGTGTTGAGTCCTCAACACACCCTAAATGTTTTACAAATTTTGGGTACCAATTTTTATTTTATTATCATTTCTTATCCTCAAAATATATTTTGGCTTTCAAGTTTTGATATTTTTTCTTAACATTTAGTCATTTTTCAGTTAACTTATTCACCAAATAAAACCCAAAAAAATTCCAAGAGAGAAGACTTCATTTACTTAGTTTTTATTTTCTTCATCAGTTGAATTTTTAAGTTCATTGGTAGGAAAAGTTCACTTTCAACACCAATGAAAATTTTAAAAGTCTATTAATCAACATGTGCTATCATGGATGTCTTAAAAAAAAATTCGGAAAGTTTGAAATTTTGTCGATAATAGCGCAACACGAAATTTTTATTAGTGTTGGTGATCAACGAGTCTTTTAACTTTACGCTGAATAAAAGTTTTAATGAGCATCGATACAGAGTTTTAAAAGGAAACAATAGAAATTTTCAAAAGTTCACCCGTAACAATGAACAAAAATATAAAGTTTTGTCGATGAGCACTCATCGATGTTGGTTAGCAACTTTGTCCCAAGTTAAAAGTTATATTTCCATAGAAATAATAGTTTTAAACGTGAGTGATAAATTCTATCACCACAATTTCAAAGTTTCCCTAACAAAGTTTCCCGAAGCACCAATTATTACATTTTTTCACAAATTTTGAGAAACTTATGATCACTCATATTTAGGACTTCTCATGAAACTGATTGTTGGAAATGGTCATTGATACACCAAAAACGTTCTTAGCACACATCACTTAGTCTTAAAACTTTATCCAAAACTGATGTTGAACCAAAATTTAGAGGCTCGTTGATAATTGTTATATGTGTTTTATCACCATAAGTTTTTTGGTTGCTAGAGTGTCAAATCATATTAATTTCTAAGAATTTTTTAGAATCCAATCAGGTTTGGATCTGTTTAACTCATGATGGTGCAATATTTTGCCTATCTTCATTATATGTGTTTGATTTTCTAGCATTTGGGATTATCAAGCTAAGTGTGAAATTCATTGTGTCAAGTAATTATGAGTTGTGAGATGCGTAATTTCACATTGGGAGTTGAGATTAACTATTAATTGTGTTGGAACACTGAGAGGGGGGGAGGGGGTGGGGGAGGCTGAATTGATATGAGAATTTGTACCACTTTTAACCACAATATATAATCTTCAACTTAATCAACAATATATCATCAATGTATCATGAGCATATAAACATAAGCATCATCACATCAAAAACATCACATCAAGTACACAATACACTAGAATTTATGTGAAAACCCAAATGGGAGAAAACCACAAAATGTTTTCTTATATATCAAAGAATATATTCATTGAAAGCACCAACTTCCCATTTCTTCAGCTATAACTAGAAGGAGACTACGACCCCCTATTTACAGGATCCAACCTGAAGGAATCTACAAATCCATGAATTCTTTGGATCCAACTAGAAGGAGGATACAACCCCCTGATTATTAGGCTCCAATCTAAAGGAAGATCCAGCTCCATGATTCTATATCTCTAACTAGAAGGAGGGTACAATCCCCTGATTCTCAGGCTCCAACATGAAGGAAGCTCCAACTCCTTGATTCTCCGGCTCCAACTAGAAGGAGGCTACAAGCCCCTGATTCTCAGGCTCCAACCTAAAGGAAGCTCCAACTCCCTAATTCTTCGGCTCCAGCCGGAAGGAGGCTACAACCCCCTTTCAATGCCCCGTCCTATCACCTTGAAATATAAGTGTAGACCAACTATCACTACCACAATCACTGCCACTATCATTGTGATTGTCTCTGCCACTTTCACTTCCATTGTCACATCAACCTGTAACTTGTCAACATGTCACTGTATCCAACCTGTCACTACCACCAATACTCAATCAGATCCTCTCACATGGATCATATACCAATGACTCCGCTCAACTAGATACCCAACATCACCAACACATGCCTCTACCAAGCATATACCAAGATCACCAACATACCATCACAAGATATATGTATCAACCATGTACCAAAGCATATACGAAACCATCAACCTGTACCATGCCAAGCATCAACTGTGTACCACAACAAGTGCATTAACCATGCACCAACACATATACCAAACCATGCATGAACCATGCACCAACACCTGTACCAAACCGTGCATCAACTATGCACCAACACTTGTGCCAAACCATGCATAAACCATGCACCATAACCTATACCATATGCCTCAACCTTCAACCATGTACATCAACACCATACTAAGTACCAATCTTGTACCATACCATGTATCAACCATGTACATCAACACATGTACCATACCATGTACCAACAATGTATCTCAACCATATACCATATCACTCAATCATGCCATACACCATGTAGCATAGGATATATCAAGAAATTACTATAAAAGGTGTACCTAAAAAAATTAACAAACAACCAAGATCATATACCAAATATATGCCTCAACCATGCACCTAATATGTGCCTCAAGCATGTGCCAATGCCTCAACAATATATCAAAGACTTGCCTCAAGCATGCACCATAACATCATCAACATGTAACCCTGAAAACATGCATATAAAAATACATGTAACTTTGTAACAGACCTAGTGTATGTGATCATAGACCTGCAGACCCTCCTCAACTTCAACAACAAGAGAATAATGTCTTCATCAAACTTTACCTTAGTCTCACAAAACTAGTTTTTGGATTAGTCACAAACCCTAACTTTCAAACAAGCATAACTCTGTACCTGTAATGGATAGAGGTATGCAAATTGTACCCACTATTATTCAATATCTTCTATGTGATTACTCCAATTTTCACTTCTTGGAACATCCTAGAAAATGAGTTATAGCTCTTACATCATCCATAGGACATAGGCTAACCAACCAACTTTCATTTCCCTTGAAGACTATTTATAGTTCTTTCATTTAAATCTCTTGATGAAAATTTCCAATAGAAGGCTGAGCTTGCTAGTTCATGAATTGACTTTACCGTACCAACATTTAGGGACCACCAAAGAATGGATTATTCCATTCAAAAATGGCAGACCTTGCTGAATTTTGGCTTATTCTAGAGAGACAACTTGTATAGCATGCCACAGTTGGAATATTGGATATATGGATCTAAAAATCATACAAAACATACTAAGGACTGTAATATATCCAATTCATTTGGTCTCACTGAATTTGGATACTCTATGAAGAAGTTATGACTACCTTACCCGGAACACATGTTTGAGACTAATTTCAGGACTAGCCAAAAACCCTATTTTCCATAGAGTGTATCTCTTAAAATATGACCCAGAAGCTGAAATTTCTACCACAGGTACCTTGATATGTCTTCTCAATATCCTCCAAGTTTCGCTATTTGAATCATTCTATAAATATAGTTATAGAGAAAATAGTAAGATGATATGTAAATAACATACCTTAGAACACATCCTCACAAGACTTCATCCTCCCTTGGAATTTCACCCTTCTTCACTTCATCTTCCCTCTAAAATTTTCCTCAGATCTCCTTTTTTACCTCAAATAAGAATCACTTATTCACATATAATATATTCAATAGAATGTGTGTGTGAATGTACTTATGAGTGACTTCTTGAGGTGTATATATACTTTTTCTAAGTAACCTATTTTCTTAAATTTAGGGCTTCTTGAAATTTCTTGTTACAACCACTTTACCCTTTAATTAATGACTTTCAACCAATTAGAGGCTTCTTAACCCATATTTTGGGCTTCCATAGGGACTTCTTAATCCATCTTTAGGGCTTCCATAGGGGCTTCTTAACCCATCTTTGGGGCTTCCAACTTCATGACCTCATAACTCGTCAACCGTGAAAAACCACGTGGCATACCACCTATCACTGAAAACGGCATGACAAGGATTATCCATCCATGAGTGTCTTACATGGGTGTACACTATCCTTCATGTCCATAATCCTCAACCAACTTCGGGTACCATAACCATACCTCCGAGGCTTCATGTAGTCTTCATCAAATGCGCCCATCACATCTGTTGAAATCAACCACTTCATCAATGAAAAATAACTCACCATCAATCTCAACCACATATCTAGGGATTCCATACTTCTCCAAGGGTTGAAATCAATCTCCAAGAGTTGACATTAATGACAACCAACTGTCCAAACCAATTGTCCAACAAATTGAATTATGTTTATCGGTATATGAGAACACCCATGCTAGTTGAGAGCCTTTTTTAGATACTCGGTTTACTTACATCCTATGCATGTGTTTCGAGGGTGATTGTAGAGCTCATAGGTGCTAATTCTCTTTCCATTTCTCACAGTTTTCAGCTCATTTTCTAGGTATGCTTCAAAACTTTTTTATTCCAGTTTTCAAATGAATGATTATTTTGTTGTATCCAATTTGAGAATTTGAAAATTGTATGTTTTGTGTTTGTGTGTGTCCTTTTCCTTGCAAGTCCTTTTCAAGTCAATGTAAATTTTATTTCTTGGAATTAGTTTAATTCATTAATACCAGATGTTGTGCAAATTAAGAAAAAATTTCTTGTAATTTTCAATTTATTATTTCTTATCAGACGTAATGTCTCCTAGGAGGTCTTCAACCAAAATACAAAATAATTCCCCTAAAGGAAAATAGTTTGTTGAACACATAGAACAAGATGAAGATGGTCCTTTTGAAGTTGAAACCTCCCAAGAAGAGTTCATCCTGGTTATTCTAATACACAAGCCTAAGTTAGAACCAATGAGACCTATTTATAAAGAAACAAAATGCCCATATAGGTTCTCAAATCCCTTTCCCGGGAGAAGGAGAATTGTATAGACTATTTCATAAAGAATACTACTTAGATGTCATCCCCCCTAGAGATCATCAAATTAGGGGGCAAGATGATTTAGTTTTTATCAACATAAGAAAATATCACATTCTCTTTGTTGTGGGAATAAAATTGATCATGCCTTGCTCAGAGGCTCTTGATTGGATAATTATTCATGCAAATTTGGAGCACGGGACCATTTTGAATGATGAGGGAAGATCCATAGGGTCTTACCTGCTATCTGAATTAGAAAAATATGATAAATTGTTACAACCAGATGTACACATGATTACACATTTTTTCTGAGCAGTTTAATAAGGAAAATGATACCAATAATATCCT
This sequence comes from Picea glauca, assembly GCA_000966675.3. Lineage (NCBI taxonomy): Eukaryota > Viridiplantae > Streptophyta > Pinopsida > Pinales > Pinaceae > Picea > Picea glauca. The sequence continues at coordinate 1,011,404 of JZKD02S0329404.1, read as the reverse complement.
CTCTAGATAGTGGGTAAAGGATAAAATATTTTTTGGAAATTATATGGAATATATGCAATCATTAATTTGAGGAAACCTTATGTATGTTCAATGGATTTAATAGATATATTTTATGGTGAAAATAACTGCACTCACTTCAAATATGCATGGTTTCCATTGGCCTAAATAGTTTTCACTACAGGTCGTGTCTTTAATTGGGAAACCATTCTATCTCATTATTCAAATAGAAAGCTAGAAATGGCAAATAAACCCAAATCTAAGCCAGGAGCGGTGCCCACATTTTGTATAGATTCTTATCTCATGGATTTTATTTGTGCAAACAACATTTTCCCTGGTGTAAATTGGAGTTGGTACATTTATTAATTCCCGACGAGTAATGGAAAAATGAGATCCCATTTGAGAATGCAAGAGATTGGGAAGTTGTTCATACCAGATTGGGATCTCCATACTTTTCTTCCTTCTATGGAATGACTCCCAATGATTAAATGGAGGTAATTATTATTTTTTGGATAAAATAGAGAGGGCAAGGAAAGAGGAAAAAGCAAAAAAAAGAAGAGTTGAGGAAGCCAGATTGAAAGAGGAGGAAGAATTGAAATCAAAAGAAGAGCAAGAGAGGAGACTTTATCATGAAGAAGAGTTGAGAAAAAATATACAATAAAAAATAATGAGAAGACAAACTAAATAATATGCAAAGTTTCTTGAAGAAGTTAAGAGAATAGTGACTAATGTTGAGGGTAGGAAAATGGATCTAAAGGACTTAGCATAAAAATAAAGACTAGAAGATGAATAAAAGAGAAAGCAAGAAGAAGAAAAAGACATATAGAGGAAAAGGAGATACTAACAACTGAAGAAAAGGAAAAGCAGGAGGAAGAGAACAAAAATAAAGAACATGAAAGGCTCCAATATAAAGCAATTGATCAAGCAAAGGATAAAGAAAGTACTTCTACTGAGACTCAAAAACCATCTAGTCAAATAGAACTTCGAACAAAGCAACCCATAGAATAATCATCACAACAACAAACAACACCACCTCCTAGAAGTTTAATAGTTGTAACCATGGAGGATGTTTTTATCTCCAAACCAGGTCTAAGAAAAGGTAAGGAACCTGTGATGGACCAAGTTCTCACTCTAGGGAGTCTGCGGAACATTTAATTATAGGGATATTAACCAATTTCAAATCCCATGGAAGATGTTTCCAACTTGGAATTGATTGCTTATAATAGAAGGAAGTATGCTATAATTAAACAAACACAAAAAATGAAGAGAGTGGACATGGATATTTATATCCTATGCACCACTAAAGATCAAATGGTAGACACAAATAAATCTAGACTGGGTGATCTCTTATCATATAGATTATTTATATCTCATACCACCATGGATAAGGCTAAGGTTGGAGCAAAGGAAATTTAAAGCCTTGAAAAACAAATTGCATTGCTATAAAATTAGGTTAAAAATTACGAGGCTTCATATAATATGGTAAGTGATTTCATTGAAGAAGTTATGGGAAAGGACAATATCAATGTCCAAACTAAGAAATATTCCAATTCAAAAGTTTTCAATTTACAAGAATTAAGTATGCAGTTTTCTATACTATATAAAAAAAAATTTGATATGGAATAAGTACCAAGGCAAAGTTTAGGACCAACTAAACTTTGTTAAGAAAATTCAAAAGAATACAGGGCATGAAGAGCACCATAGTAAGATGTTAACCAAAAGTGAGCTATATGGACTATAACAAGGTATTAATCACTAGGAAATAATTACACACAAATCCCAAAATCAAATTGAGGAAGAGTGGCTTGCATGTATAAAAATCTAGGATTTAATCGAAGATACCGTTGTGCAATCCAAACCTCCTAGTTTGGTCCCTCTGAGGGTTTCCTTTTAACCAAATAAGTTTTGAAACAATTTGAAGATAAGGTCAAGAGCATTTCTTCCTTGTAGTGCGACCATCTAAAAAAAATTCATAACTTTTGAATTGCATAAAGTGACTCAACCGAAGAGTACTTTTCCAAAAATAGAAAAGTACATCAAAATATTTAAACATGAAATTTTTATTATGAAATTTCCCGGAACAACATGTATTTCCTCATTTAAATTTATGTAATAATTTATTTACTCAAAAGAAGAAATACAATCAATAAAATGTAAGTGACTTAACCCCTAGCTGTTTTGAAGGTTAAGTTTGAAATAATTTTTGGATAACCACCTTCTTATTCTATATATATATGTAAATCGAACACTTTGAAAGGGATTTTTGGCTCCCATAGGACAATGGGGATTGTAACTACGAATTATTTCTTAGTTAATTTTGAAACCTTTCTTCGTTTTTCCAGAGAATCGTTGTTGAACAAAACTTAATTGGCGGATTATTCTATAGTTATATACTTTCTCATAATGTCTAGTAAGGATTTATGAGTATGTTCAAGTTATCTTTCTCTATTATTTGAAACGCTTACTTATAAATCTTTAATATATATTTAAATTCCTTTTCTATGTAGGTTTATAAATTGTTATTTATGTTTTGTAATCATTTATATGCTATTTATTTCATTACTTCACTATAGAATTAGTTTTGTAGTTAGTTAAGAATAAAATGGCATTTTCCTTTGTTCCTTTCCTGTAGGTTTCTATTTTTATAACTGCTTATTTTCTTTTCCTAGAGATATTTCTATAGAAACAATATTTCCTATAGGATTAATTCTTAGGATTTCAAAATCACATAAATATTTTCATTTACTTTTTCTTAGAGTTATTTCTCAAAGACAATTTTCTTTTACATTCACTTAAGTTAGTTTTTCTTTCTTTTATTCATCACTCAACAAAAATGATATAAAAAATAGAAATACACAAAAAAATAAAAACCTTTCACTTAAATCTCATCAAACAATTGTTGGACCATAACTCAAAGGATTATTACATTCGATGGGGAAGAGTCTATTTGGGCCTCTTCCTTGGGTTTAATCCCTCCTATTGAGATTTGGGAATGCATCCCCCTCAGTAGAATTGGCTCAAGAAGGAGGTACATTGAATGGCAAGTCACACTAACAACCCACATTCAAAAACTGCTTTTCAAAACCCTCAGACTTCCTTTGAATATTAGACATCTAATATTTGGGAAACCCTAAAGTATATATGAAACTATAACCTATGCAGTATTTTCAAAACCCTGAGACTTCCTTTGAAAATTAGACATCTCAAAATTTTGTGAGTTGTGGTTTTTCCAACAAAATGACCTCCAGTTGGACCATTGAAGAGATCCTTCAAAAATTTTCCAGCAAAATCCTTTTACAAACATCTAATTAATACTCCATCATAGTTCTTTTCGAAAAGAATTCCATATATTATCTTGTATTGTGTAGACATTAGATGTAAAGCCCTTTTTTCTTTCGATTTCATATTGCTCGAACAAGTCCCATGGTATAAGAAATATGTCAATTCTACATACCATGAATCTATGTTGTCTACAATATAGAGGATTTCATTAGTGTGAACTATGAGTTCATTATTCCATCCCTTTTCTTCCTTTGTTGCAAAATCTTGTGATTTTGCTGCCAGTTTGCATAGTCCTTGCCCATGCACAATATGATTAGGCTTGAATTCAAAGTCATATTCATGGATGGTTGTCATCTAGTTTCCTCTTTGTTCCCCTAACTCTTGTTTAATAAACAATGATTGGACAATGGGGTGAGGAATCACTTTAGTATGATATTTCAAAATGTAAGGCCTAAAGTGCTTAATAACCCTGTAGACAACATACTCTTGTTTTTCTACAACAAAATAATTAAGCTCCACTCCTTGAAGGTTTGTAATCATGAAATAAGCATGTTCTTCATTACCTTTAGCATCTTGATGCATTAACACAACTGCAAGAGAATGATCGAAAGAAATTTTTTAAAGAAGCAAACCGATATTGAAATATGGACTACGCAAAACCAGAGTGTTAGATATGGAAGTTCTATTTTTTTCAAAGGATTCATTTTATTCCTTATTCCATTTAAATGCATTGTCCTTCTTAATCATTTTCTGTAGAGGTTTAATAGTTTCTACAAAATCAAGGATGAATCTTCGCACAAAATTAATCTTCTCAAAGAAATATAGCATGTATTTTTTATTGTGCGGTAAAGGTAGATGGGAGATGATTTTTACACACTTAGGGTCTATAGTTATGCCTTCTTTGGAAATAATATTCCCAAGTAGTTTTCCTTTGATGATTGTGAAATTTTTTTTTTTAGGATTTAATGAAATCCCATATTTCCTACATCTCTCAAAAATCCTAGTGAGATGTGCAATATGATCCTCTCTATTTCTAGAGTATACAGTCACATCATCCAAATATACAACAACATTATTATTGATAAGGACATGGAGAGCAATGTCCATTTCTCTTTAGAAAGTGACTCTTTCATTAATAAGTCCAAAATACAATCTCTTATAAGTGAAAGTTCCCCACTTAGTTTGAACATGGTTTTCATTCTATCCTCTTCAGCCACCAACACTTGATTGTGTCCTAAGAAACCATTAAGTAATCAAAACATCTCAAACCTTGATACAAGTCAGAGGATCTGATCCATCGAAAGATCTGATCCATTGGAGGAAACGAGTAGTTTTCATTCTCAAAAGCTTTATTCAAGTTTTGAAATTCAACACACATACAGATCTCTCTTGTCTTCTTTTTGAGTGGTACTAGGTTATCTACTTATGAAGAATGTTAAAGTTGAAATATGATTTTTCCATCAAGAAGATTTTTCAACTCCTTTTGCACTTGGGATTCGAGGAAAGGATGTATCTTACGAAGTTGCGATTGAAAGTGTTTTACATCCTTCTTCATTGGAATGGTGTGTTGGATTATATGAGTGTCCTATGTTTTAAGGTGATTTTATGTCCACACGAACACTTCATGGTATGTCCTAAATAGTTTAATGTACTCTCTTTTTTCTTGTTCAGAAGATTCTTTACCGAGGTTTACATTTTTTGGGGTTTTCTTCAGTTCCTAAATTAATTGTCTCGTGAGCTAAAGTGGAACTATATATTTTGCAAATAAAACATGTTTTCTAGATTAACTACACCTTTAGGCATAGCATGCACTTTGTTTTATTAGAATGTTCTTTTTCACATTCTATACTTGCTTGATACTCCTCATCAACAATAATCAAGTCTTTCAAATGGAGAGAATTTGAAAGACTTGATTATTGTATTTTTTAATTTTTAATTCTATGGACTTATTCAAGCCCTATACAAGTGGTTTGAATTCCACTGTATGGTTAGTACAATCAATTTGTAACCTACATGAAATAAATATACACTTACCCTTGGGATCTATCAAAAGGTAACCAACTCCAACTCCCTCTTGGGATTTGAAGTAGTTAAAAAACAAAGTCCAAAGAACAAGGGTATCTATAAAACTTGATTTGTTTACATCTACATAATTTATATTATTTACAAGAACATGAATTTAGATTATTTATAGAACTAATGTTGCAACCTGCTTCTTGAGAGTTATCTTCCTGCAAATACAATTATGATTGCTAATTTATAGGTATTTCAGAAGTTTCAATGATGAAGTTACCGAACTAATAATCTAAAGTGTAATTTTCAAGAACAAGAAATTCAAAAGAAGAAGGCTCATTTGTTGTTTTGAGATCAATCATTGTACGTTTCATGTATTTCTATTGGTCAATCCTGATCTTATTTAGTTGTCCATTCCATGGAAGCTATAAGTGGGACCAGTCCCATGTGAAATACCCTTGCAGCTTTTGTGATCAGTCCCTACTAAGAAAAAGGGCATATGCTTCAAGAATGTCCAATGCAATAATATCTATCACTTGGTGAACCTTCAGGTTATAGGCTTCTTGTATTATAACATCATTTAGTTCAGTTATCGTTTTTACTTATGATCTCTCAAGCTGAATTATATGAGTGGAATACATTGTTGGAATTGCATTTATATTTCTACGAATAGAATAAGGCATAACATTTGAAGATGCTCTTGATTCTTCCAAACAATTATGTACATTCCGATTGAATATTTCAAAGGTTACTGAGAATGGGGGAGTTAAATATTTATACCTTTTTCCTGAAAGAGAAACATTAATTGTTGCATTCTATGTATTATTACTTGCTTATTTAATAACACTCTTGGTTGTAGACGTTGGTTGTGCATTTGTGTCTTTTAAAGAATTCAACAAAAGCTTGTGTTCCTATGATATTTTGTATACATCAAGGATTGAAATATTGTCTCTTATATTTTTAAAACCCTCAACAATGTTATACTCCATGGAATATGAGTAGTTGGTTAAAGGTTTATTGGTATTAGGGGCATTATAGGAATTCCTAGTAGCAGGTGACGCAATCAATGTCTTCTTAGTGTTTGGATATTGAGAAGTAGTTGGTTGTTAATGTAACACACCTAGCCTTATACCTGTTGGGATATGCCACACTTAAACTCTTGTGGAATTTAATACATTGTAACATACCCAACCTTCCAGGCCAGCCATGCCAACTCCATAAAAACAACAATACCATTTGTATATATATATATATATATATATCTAAACAGACAAATGCATTCTGCCAATATACAGATTCATGCAGAAATAACAGTAAAAATATACATGCAACATACATAGGCAATACCCATAAATATAACACATGTATAAATACACAACATGTAAATTAACACACAACTGATACTTATCTTTTATAGAAGACCACCAACTGCGTGTAGACCTTCCACGATCCTACCAGGCTTAGACCATGCTGCTCATCACTCTCAGTAGTGGGTCACCCCTGAGCTGGGACTAAAATCCACCTGGGTAAAGGCATTCCTAACTAGGCTGAGGCAAAAGGAAGTAACATAGTCAACATGAAGGATCTCGTTCTAGGAGACAACTCAAACTAACAGCCTACAACCTCTCATCCCCCACATGTTTGTCCCACCCCAGAAAGTGTGTCCCTTCTCTGCTCAACAGTCCTTTGGCTACCCCACTTCCCTTCCAGGGCTTCATCAATAGACTGGACATGAATTCTCAGAACATTATAGCTGCAGTTGGGCTCCCTCAGAAAATCACTTTCCCAACAATTCTCTCACCTGGAGAGAGTTTCTCACGGGCCTGACAACCCGCCTCTTCAGTCCATGGGCCTGACAACTCGCCTCTTCAAACCTACAGGCCTGACAACTCATTTCTTCAGTCCATAGCTTAATTCAACCAGTTACAAGTAATGATGAAAGCAACAATAACATTCAAATAATGCATCAACATGATTAAGGTATGGAACAGGTGATGGAAACAACAACAACCTTCGGGTTTGGTTTAGGCATTTCCCATAAAAGAAAGGTACAGGTGTGATACCCCTCCTAGGATGGGTACGGGTTATTGCTGGTAACAAGAACAGTACGGGGTAGCTTCAGGAGTGTGTGCAGGATGGAGGGTGCCAATAATGCAAAGGTCGACTGGTGGAGAATATGGTTGAGTGCGTGGGAAAACGGACTAATTTTCCCACATATATTTGCATGCACCCTTGAGGACATATGGCTCTCCTAGAGCTCATTTCTCTCCACTTGTGATTCATTCACCTTCCCATAATAACATAGGATAAATTAATTATCCTCAACGTAGCCTTTAGGAATAATATTATAATATTCCTTTTGAGATAAGCCCTCTAGCTTAGCCCCTTTCCTAGGCTCTTAACCCCTCCCTTTCCCTTCCTAGTGGAGTTTAGTCCCCCATACTCGTTTATCGTGGTCGGTCTACACACAACAATGTATTATATTAATGATATCAATGTTTACATATACAAAAATAGGCTCATTGGCCTTTAGCGTCTAGGCTCTCTGACCTAATCATCACATAAGCCTCTTAGCTTATAATAACTTGGCTCACCAGCCTTTAAAGAATATTTTCAATTTCAAATGGGGATCGGTCTTGGGGTATTACATTCCCCCCGCTTATTTTTTCATTGTCCTTAGCGCAATACATATATACATTTATCACCAAAATTTGCAAAAATCTTCAAAAACTGTGGGTATTCTGCCCACATAGCATCCTCATGCTCCCAAGTCGCATCCTTAGGACTGTACCAGGTCCATTGGACCTTTACTAGCTTTATGGATCGATTCCAGAGTTGTTTGATCTTTCGTTCCAGTATGCACATTAGATGCACTTGAAAAGTGTCTTCTTGCTCCACCTGAATCACATTCCAATCGATAACATGATTAGCATCATGTATATACTTTTTGAGCAATGATACATGGAATACATTATGAATAGACATTGATGTAGGTAATGCAGTCATATATGCTACATGCCCAATCCTCTCTAGGATTTCAAACGACCCACAATAACGAGCTGCCAACTTTGAACAATTTCCCAACTTCAGGGAACTTCTGTTGGCCTTCACTTTCAATAATACATGATCACCCATGCAAAATTCCATGTGAATTCTACCCTTATCATCATATCTTTTCTTCTTGTCTTGAGAAGCTTATAAATTCTGTTTTATTTTTTTCATATACACTTCCATTTACCTGAGCAACTCTGGCCCAACCATTGCTTTGTCTGCTCGGTTGTCCCAACTTACTGGTGTGTTGCACCTTCTGCCATAAAGTGCCTCAAATGGGCTCATCTTTAGAGATGTTTGGTACCCATTGTTATAATAAAACTCTACCAAGTGTAGGTAGTCTTCCCATTTGATGGTTTATCCATCACATACATCATCAACATATCCTCAATCACTTGATTCACCCTCTCTGTTTTTCCATCAGATTGTGGATGATAAGTTGTGCTAAAATTCAAATTTGTTCCAAATCCTTTAAATAATCCCTTCTAGAAATTTGATGTGAATTTTGGATCTATGTTAGACACATTTTTCTTGGGTATACCATGCAATATAGCAATTTCCCTCATATATATATCAACAACGTTAGTTTCTTTATGAGTGAGCTTCACTAGAATGAAATGGGCATCTTTGGTAAGCTTGTCCACTAGTACCATGATAAAATCATGTTGATTGCTTGTTCTGGGCAGTTTGGTGATAAATCCATTGTTACTACTTCCCATTTTATCTCAAGAATGGGTAATTGATCTAAAAATGAAGAAGACTTGAAAAACTTGAATAAATATTGCAAGTGAAATGTTATGTGTTTAAAGCAATCGGATCAATTTGCAACACATAATTAAGGATTACTTATGTAGAAATACACATAGACAGCAACATAAAAACATTGAACATCAGACATAAACACAACAACTTGATAAAGGAGTTCACCCCACTCCGAGCTACATCTCCTGGTCTATCTTCCAATGGATCATTATTATTAAATTGCTCAAAGTGCTCAAAAACATGCCTTACAATGCTCAAAATGACAAGCCGACTGCTCCAATGGCTCTGCAGCGTCCCAAAACCCCTGTCTGGGCTCTTTCGGCACCTGAAACGGTCGAAAAATGAAGAAGATAGCCTCCTTGAAATCTCCCTCTTCAACTTTGTTGTCTCTGGTTCTACAAATCGCACCCTTGTGCTTCAAACCTGGCTCACACGCTCATTTAAGCGTAAAAACTTGGCACCGGGCGCAACCGTGCCAACGGTGCAAACCGTAGGACGGTTAAGGTGCCTCCAGCCCCTAACCGCCTCGGCACTCGGGCATATGGCCATAGGACCAAAGGCTGGGCGTAAAAGTGGTTAATCCGTTTTAAAACTCCCGCACGGTTATTACACCGACCAAACCACGGGTTATATCCACGCATTAACCAAAGGTTAAAGTTCATACCCCGTGCGCATTTTAAATATAATATGGAATACATATATATGCAATGTAATACATTGCAACCCAAAGCAATTAAACGCGCGCGCGCCAACAATCCGGGGCCAATATATATACGGTCATGTGTATTGTAATGAAACCATGGGTCGGGGCTTAAGCCCTGACCCGTGCCCTTTTCCATATAACACATAATGTAAACATAAATGTAATGCAACCCACCTTTCTAACAATGGACAAGTGGCGGTATGTTGGCTAGCAGAGTAATATAAAGGCTTTACAAGAGGGGAGGTCCGGGGGTCGAACCCCACGGACTCCCAATAAACTTTTATATATGAAAATAATGACCAACGAATGAGCGACACGTGGCACCCTCGGGTTGGGCCACGTGTCCTCATATTATTCGCCCAAACGGACACGTGTCATCATGCTACTCGTCAATATCAACCAACAAAAATGTGCCACGTCACCCACCTACCACATCATCATGATAGTACGGCCCTGCCACATGGCCGTACGGACTATACGGACAGGTACAGTCAGCACCCCAAAATTTTGCATGTTTGGCTTGGCGGACAGATCGCGATATCTCCTCCATACGGACTCCATTTGCGAAAGTAAATATACCACCGGAATCAGGAAGACGAGACAGATGCAATGGCACTGTTTTTGTCGCATTCCGAGCACTTTGAAAATTGAGCAAAATTTGATCCCCTGATCACACCTCCCCATTAGGAAGCTTTTGGACCTCCAAAAGACTATCTTAGTCTATGTGAAGATGAGGGT
>JZKD02S0329404.1:981818-997337 GCA_000966675.3 Picea glauca | reverse complement strand
AAACTTGAATAAATATTGCAAGTGAAATGTTATGTGTTTAAAGCAACCGGATCAATTTGCAACACATAATTAAGGATTACTTATGTAGAAATACACATAGACAACAGCATAAAAACATTGAACATCAAACATAAACACGACAACTTGATAAAGGAGTTCACCCCACTTCGGGCTACATCTCCTGGTCTAGCTTCCAATGGATCATTATTATTAAATTGCTCAAAGTGCTCAAAAACATGCCTTACAATGCTCAAAATGACAAACCAACTGCTCCAATGGCTCCGCAGCGTCCCAAAACCCCTGTCTGGGCTTTTTCGGCACCTGAAACGGTCGAAAAATGAAGAAGATAGCCTCCTTGAAATCTCCCTCTTCAACTTTGTTGTCTCTGGTTCTACAAATCGCACCCTTGTGCTTCAAACCTGGCTCATATGCTCATTTAAGCGTAAAAACTTGGCACTGGGCGCAACCGTAGGACGGTTAAGGTGCCTCCATCCCCTAACCGCCTCGGCACTCGGGCATATGGCCATAGGACCAAAGGCTGGGCGTAAAAGTGGTTAATCCGTTTTAAAACTTCTGCGCGGTTATTACACCGACCAAACCACGGGTTATATCCACGCATTAACCAAAGGTTAAAGTTCATACCCCGCACGCATTTTAAATATAATATGGAATACATATATATGCAATGTAATACATTGCAACCCAAAGCAATTAAACACGCATGCGCCAACAATCCAGGGCCAATATATATACGGTCATGTGTATTGTAATGAAACCATGGGTCGGGGATTAAGCCCCGACCCACGCCCTTTTCCATATAACACATAATGTAAACATAAATGTAATGCAGCCCGCCTTTCTAACAAGGGACAAGTGGCGGTATGTTGGCTAGCGGAGTAATATAAAGGCTTTACAAGAGGGGAGGTCCGGGGGTCGAACCCCACGGACTCCCAATAAACTTTTATATATGAAAATAATGACCAACGAATGAGCGACACGTGGCACCCTCGGGTTGGGCCACGTGTCCTCATATTATTCGCCCAAACGGACACATGTCATCATGCTACTCGTCAATATCAACCAACAAAAATGTGCCACGTCACCCACCTGCCACATCATCATGATGGTACGGCCCTGCCACGTGGACGTATGGACTGTACGGACAGGTACAATCAACACCCCAAAATTTTGCCTGTTTGGCTTGGCGGACAGATCGCGATATCTCCTCCATACGGACTCCATTTGCGAAAGTAAATATACCACCGGAATCAGGAAGACGAGACGGACGCAATGGCACTGTTTTCGTTGCATTCCAAGCACTTTGAAAATTGAGCAAAATTTGATCCCCTGATCAGTAATGGCTGCAGCAACCCATCTGGGTGTCTATGCTCATCCTTAACCTTTTGATACTCCAAACATTTGGCAATGTACTCAACAACTTCTTTCTTCATGCCTGACCAATAATATTGGCTCTTGACAGTTGCAATAGTTTTCTGATACCCTGGGTGTCCAGCATAAGGTACGTTACAAATTTCTCTCAATATCAAATTTTTCAATTCTTGGGAAGTGGGTACATAAATTATGCCTCTATACATGAGAATATCATCAATTCCCATCTTGTAGTCCTCAATTTTCTGCTACAAATTACCTTGCTGCAATTTTGTCATTAATTCCATGTATTGCAAATCTGATTTTGCAGCCTCCAAGATTCTGTCCTTCAAATCGGATTGGTACATGTTAATGGTTGTGGCATGCAACTCATGCACTCTTCTGCTGAGTGCATCAACCACCATGTTCTATTTCTCTTTGATATGCTTTATATCAAAGTTATATTCACTGAGAAATTCCAACCACCTGTTTTTCCTAGCATTTAGAGTTGGTTGTCTGAATAAGTATTTCAGACCATTATGGTCTATCCTCATCTCTAACCTTTTTCTCATTAGGTAGTGCCTCCACTTCTTCAAGGCATGCACTATGACTATCACCTCCAAATCATGAGTCTTTCATGCTCCTTCAACTTCCTTGATTCATAACATACAACATAGCCTTTTTTACTGAGGACTCCACCAAGTCCTTCTTTACATGCATTTGTGCATACCATGAAATCTTCATTTGGATCAACAATTCTTAGAATTGGAGCACTGGTTAATAATTGTTTCAAGTGTTGGAAACTCTTTTCACACTCCAATGTCCACTGAAACTTCACTCCCTTCTTTTTCAAGGAAGTGATCGGGTGTGCAATCTTTGAGAATCTTGCAATAAATCTTATGTAGTAGCCTACAAGGCCCATGAAGGATCTTAATTATTTCAAATTCTTAGGTGTTGACCATCCTCTAATGGCCTCAATCTTTTCAGGGTCCACTGTTATCCCTTCCTCCGATATGATATGCCCCAAATAATGAATTTTGTTATGATAAAATGAGCACTTCCTCAATTTGGCATACACCTGATGCTCCCTTAATACTTGTAATATCATCTTCAAGTGTTGCTCATGCTCTTCTTCTGAATTGGAATATATAAGAATGTCATCCAAAAATACAATGACAAACTTATCTGAGTATTCTCTAAAAATACCATTCATTAAACACATGAAGACAGCTGGTGCATTTGTTAACCCAAATGGCACCACTGTGAACTCATAATGGCCATACCTTGTTCTGAAAGCAGTATTGTTGATGTTTTCATCTTTAATTCTTACATGATGATAACTAGACTTGAGATCAATCTTGGAGAATATTTTTGCATTCTTCAACTGATCAAAGAGGTCATTGATCCTTGGAAAAGGATACTTATTCTTTACAGTTACTTTGTTCAACTACCTGAAGTCAATACAAAGACTCAATGTTCCATCCTTCTTTTTCACAAATAAAACTGGAGTACCCCAAGGTGACACACTTGGACATATATACCCCTTCTTCAGAAGCTCTTCAAACTACATTTGCAACTCCTTTAATTCTGGTGTACTCATCCTGTAAGGGGTATTGGATACTGGAGCTACTCCAGGCATCAGATTTATAGAGAAATCAATATCTCTTTTAGGGGGTAATCCTGGTATTTATTTAAATACATCCTCAAACTCCTTTAGGAATTAATAATATTCAATAATTGACACCTTATCCTTAGGTGTTTCTTCCATATGAGCTGCAAATATTTGACAACCCTTTATGTAACATTTTTTCAGCTGTAATGCTGAAATTTCTCTGGCAGTTACTACCCTAGGAATTCCCTGCACTGTCCTTAGGTTCTCTTCATCATCCCAAAAATTAAATGCTTTTTATAACAGTCTAGGATAGCATTGTTTTGGTCCAACCAATCCATACCAATTAGACAGTCATAGGAACCTAAAGGAAAGATGTTCAAATCTTCCTTGGTGCTCAGTCTATTCATGCCCACTAGGCATGACTTAACCATCTCATTAACTTTTCTTTTGGATCTAGTAGCCAGCTACACCAACCAAGATTTTGTTTTGGCTCTGATGGCCATCTTGCTTCTTGGCAAATGAAATCTTTCCACCATCTTAGGATCTATATAACTAGCTCCTGAATCAATTAAAATTGAAATGGTTTGGTTGTTGATCATACCTTCCACTTCAATATGTGTGATTGAAACTTAGTTTGCTTGTTCTCCAGGGCTGCATAGATCATGGGTACATTTATGCCCATGTCCTCCATTGTTTCATCTTGTTGTACATTGTGAACAACTCTCACTTTTTCACTTCTGTGAGGACAATCTCTATACTTATGATCTCATTTACAACCCCAAAATTGAATAGGTGGCTTCCTTGGCCCTTTCCCACCTGTCTAAATCGTTATGGGTTCTCTAGAAGTTGGCTTTCCCTAAGGACTATTTATGAATAATGATGGCTTATTCCCCTTCTTCCTCCGTTCCACCTTGAACTTCTTCTTGTCTTCCCAAGATTTTTGAAAAGTTGGATTTCCTTTGTGTTGATCATATAGGCATTTAGCTTGCCTTATGGTCTCCTCCAAAGTCTTGGAATCGTCACATTGTATCTTGTCATTGATGAAGGATGGAAACCCACTCAAATACCTATGAATCTTAATTTTCTCATCCTTGATGAAGGAGACATACTTTAACAGTTCTAAAAACCTTCTTTCATACTCATCAATGGTCATACATCCAATATTGATTTCAAAGAACTCCTTCAGTTTCTTTTTATAATATCTCTTAGTCAAGTATTTCTTTTGAAAATGCTTCTTGAATTCCTTCCAAGTAACATTTTTCTCTTTAATGTGTTGCACCTGCACAATTTGGTCTCACCACATAGATGCCTTTCCCTTGAGCTGATAGATACAAATTCTTCCTTCTGCATGTGAAGAATAATTATGCAATTGAAAATATTTTCTCATGCCTAGCAGCCATGTCTTTGCATCTTCATCCTTATTCTGCTCACCTTCAAATGTAGGAGGTTTGATCTTGTTCATTTCTCCTTAAAACTCATCCACCCCAAATCTCTTTTGATGCTTCCTGACAAGGGATGGACTTGAGTTGTTGTGTACTCTCCTATTGGAATGCCTTGGAGAGCGATGGCGATGTCTGCTAACACTCCTTGATCTTCCTTTCTCATTAAGAGACCTACGACTTCCTGATTTGCTTGAGACATTCTCCTTATCCAATTTATTTTCAATTTTGTCCAGGATCTACATTAACTTCATGTTCAAGTCCCCATGATTCTCCTTGGTTTTCATAATCCTTTCATTCTCATCTTTTATGACTTTGGACATCTTTCTGCAAATTTTTAATGGTCACCACCATATTCATGTTTTCATCCTTTCCTTCTCCATGTCCATTGGAGTTTGTTCCTTCAATACCCACGTGGACATCCATCCCTTTGATATCATATTCATGGTTGTAATCCCCTTGTGTATCTTCCATTCCTATGCACTATGTGTTGATCCTTATCTAATCTAGTTTTTGTTAACTCTGCACAATGTCCAACCAACAAAACTTTGCCAGGCTAACTGTCTCAACAATTTCATGAAAATATGAACCATTCTGGTTCAATAATATGTCAGAATTATTTCTTCTTATTTTATGAGAATTCGACTGTTCATCTCAATTTCCTAGGTGAACAGTTATATTCTACTGTCCAAGATATTTTCAATGACTGCTCCCTTGCTCAATTCTGAGTCTTGAGCATAAATTTATGGATATTTGAACAATTTTCTTCCTCAAAGGTAATCCATGTACAGTTCTTCTTCTTTCTCAAAGCCGAATTGGCTCTTGGATCCGTGTTGCATCCTCTCTTCGGTTTTACAGGCCTTCTTTATTTCTTTAGGTGTAGGTCTTTATAAATCAATACCCCATAGACTCCTTCTTTTATCCCCTTTCTGTCCTTATCAATCAATTTTCGGGCACTAGCCCTTTTGTTTCGGCCCCCAATCTCATGTGACCATGGGCTATGACTAAGCGCTTAACCGAAAGGCACTTTTTCGGAGCTTCGGGACTTCGGGCTTCATAAGCTCTTACTACCTCACGCCTTATTTCTCTTGAATGCCAAAGTAGAGAACTCATGCACGGTACATCTTCAGAGCTTTGAGGCTCTGATACTTCGGAGATTCAAGATTTATTTCTATATCACACCTTATTTATTCCGAATGTCGAACTGGTGAACTCCTAGAGAGGCTCTCTGGAGCTTCACGCTTCGAAGACCTTTACAACTTCGCACTTGAAAAACTCCCAAACGTCGAATTTCCAAACTATCGGGGTCTTCTTAGCACTGCACACTAGGGGTGTTTAGTGTCAAAATATGGATGTGACATGTGTGTTATCAGACAAATCGGTAAGTGCGGACAAAAACTGATCTCCCTAGTTTCACCCCAAAACTAGAACAAAACAAGACAGAATATAAAACTTTCCCTAAGTTTTAATTATCAAGCATACTAACTAACAAGAGATAAATGGAATACCTTTTAAATGTTGTTTGTCATCGCTAGTGTCACCCTCGTTCCATTCCAAGGTTTATGGGATGCTAAACTTGTAAAAAATACACAAGCCAACAAAATGAAAGAAACAATGTATACTCAACAAAACCTATGTATGTGATCAAGGAGTCATACAATAAAATAAGACCAATTTTATGGGAAAGAAATATATCACTGTATTAAAGATATGAAAGGGAGAATACAACCAATGCCTTGATGTTGTAAGGTCCCTTCCAACAGTTACTTGATTCCCACACACTTCTTCTCCAAGGATTCTGAGACTGTAAGTTTGAGGTACTAACAATCTATCTTGACAACATAAATCAGAATTCTATTAAAACTCATCAAGCTCCAAGCTAACTTCAAAAACCCAAACAAGCTAACTTTCCCAATGAGAACTCCTCTCCTTTTATAAGATAAAAAGGATAGGGTGAAGAGGTTAGGATGATCCCATGAGAACAGGGATGTGACTCAAATCCAAACCGATCGGAGGCCACCTCACCCTCGAGAACTTTCGAGAAATTCCTCTTTTTCCTTCGTACGAAAATCGTCGCACCCTTAACACTGATAAAACTATGACGATATCACAGGCCACTGTGGTGAAACCTGCGATGATCCTATATCATCTCACCCTTAACACTAAGCAAGGTGCGACGATCCCTTTTCATAATTTTTTTACAAAGGAAAAGATAATTTTCATCTTTCTAGGAAAATGTGTCTTCATTCTTCTTCAGGGATTCACGCCATTGATCCTTCTAAGGACAAAGTATAGGTGTACATCATTAATGGTCATAAGGGTGACGAAAATAATGTGTAATAGTAAGCCCCCCAAAGTATGAATTTAGAATAGAGTGATGGTTGAAATACTTTATTGAGTGTGTGTAGGGAAAAAGGAACACGTCGGTCGGAAACCTGCCAACAAACAAGGAGATACAGTACAATAATATATCATCATTGAGGTAGGAATTACCATACTCATAATACAAATGAATCAAAGCATAAATTCTGACATGCAAAGATCCATGTCAAGTAAAATAGGTCATGGCCACAAAACATACACTGTGGATCCATGCCATTATGACTCAAATCTGAACATAGCCACCAAAAATACATTGTGGATCTATGTGTTAAAAAATAAAATTTGAACATAGTCATGAGACATACACTATGGATTTATGCAAAAGTATAATTTGATTACACTCCAACGCAACCTGAATCTGTCAGAAAAGATCCAGGGTCTTCATCTCCATCATTCTATAGTACGAATCTAACCATGCGAATACATGTTTTGAAGTCGAACATGGTAGAAACCACTTGATTACCGGTCATTAGTGGATATCGTTAACAAGTGCAACGGAAATAATCATTAATGTCAATGACTCCCAAGGTACACCAGTACAATCCAACATGTGTGAATTTATGAGATGATGTTGAACACTCGAAGGAATCTCCCGATCAGGGGTCAATAATGAAAACCCATTGTCGAAAGCAAGGAAACCTGCCATTGAGGAATGCAAGTTCCAAGGTACCAATTAGTTTCTAAGTCTAATTCCTAGATAATGATCTGAAGTCGACAGGAAAAGACTCGTCATGGGAGGGCCTTAATGTATCCCCCATCAATGACATGAAACAAGTAACAAGATTTGAAGTAGATCAAAATAACAAGTGATTTAGGACTAACTCAAGGATGACCGATGCAATAGAAGGCTTTAGGACTGCAGAAATGGCCGACGCAATAGAAGGCTTTTCGGGTTGAACTTATCTTTGAAAATATTGACGACATGACAACTGTCTTGGAAACACTGACTCAACAACAGGGATCACAGAGCAATTTGTAATCTTATAAAGGAGTATTATCAAGAGACAAGCAGGTTTTCCAACCTAGACACAAAGCGAGTGAAAGGGTGTCATGTTCAAAAGTGACTCTTCCATATAATACAAGTTTCAAGACATTTCTTTCCCAATTTCCCCCCCACCATTTTTGGCGAGTACCTCTTTATTTTTACACAAGCTTGAGGAGGATAACATATGCTTGAACTGTAAGCTCATCCTTCGGATGAGTCCTTTGGATTATATTTAACGAACCCTAGGAAGGAGTGGTTCGGTCCCATATGGGCCTTTCGATGTTTGTTTTACGAGTCCAAAGAAAGTAAACTTAGTGGTTTTTCATATTTAGAGAGTCTGAAAAATACTTAAAGGAAACTCAAAAATGTCCTTTTTCATAAAATAGTCTCATGAGACCGAAAAAGAGATAAACTACCGCTCAACAGACATTTTCTTCAAATACTTTAACGAGCGTGAAAAGAAAAAGATCACTCGGCCATCTTTTCATGTTTAGAGAGTCTTAAAAGAGATTAAAGAGGACTCCAGGGGGTTCATTTTTCATATAACCATTACGAGTCCGAAAAAGTGATAAAAGTTTACTCAATTACATTTTCATGTATTTACGAGCACGAGAAAGAACAAAGAATAAGCTCGGGATTGTTTTCATCTTTACGCAAGCTTAAAACAAAACAAAACTATGGTTGGGATAGATTTTATTTTTACACAAGATTAAAAACTAAACAAAACTATGCTTGGACCTGGTTTCATTTTTACACAAGCTTGAACCAAAGGAAACTATGCTTGAGGTAGGTGGTTTCATTTTCACAGAAGCTTGAACCAGGAAAACTATGCTTGTGACTTCCCAACACATAAGCCGGAGATGGTTGGTACTTAGCTCCCAGCTTAAGAAGCTAGCGTCTTAACTTCAGTATGAAGTCCAGAGCCTAGAAGCATTTCCCCCTAAGCTTTGTTTCATCCAATAGCACATGCATATGAAATGAAGCTTCAAATACTATATGTAACAAAGTACTTGATTTAATCGAAGAAGGGGGAAAAAAACTATTTCATTTTTTAATGAGATTGACACAGGAACATGAACTATGCTCAAGAATCCAGGTTCAATCCCTAGACCTCTGTTTCATTTTTTAACGAGCTTGACACATAAATAGGAACTATGCTCGTAATCTTTGTTTCATTTTTTAACGAGGTTTCTATAGAGATGCGAAAACTATCCTCATGACCTCTGTTTCATTTTTTAATGAGGTTTCGACAGAGATGCAAAACTATCCTCACATCTGGTTTCATTTTTTAATGAGCTAAAAATAAGAAAACCATGCTCAAAGCTGGTTTCATTTTTTAATGAGCTTGAAAGAAGAAAACCATGATCAACGCTCTTTTCTTGATCATGGATTCCAAGAGGACAATTCTCTGGAAGGACACCATGTCAAGGGACAAAGATCAGTCATGGATTCCAAGAGATCTTCATTGGACGGAAGAAACACACTCTGGAAGGAACACATGTCGAGGGTCGCAACATGGGTAAGGAGGTCAGGCTCGAATATCCCTATCAAAGAGATCACCGTGTCAACTACCATATCTAATTCATAAGAGATTGAGCTTATAGTGAGAGGCTCATCTCCATCGGCAGCCAAAGGAATGGGAGACAACGCCACATAATTGACCTTTGGTGAGGGTGATAGCATCTGCATATAAGAACCGTTTAGGGATGTCATCAAGTCAGGACCAAAAAATGAAAGTTGATCAATAGTCACAATTCTTCCATCGTGAGGGAAAGATATCACACGAAAAAGAGTGGACGCGATAGATTTCATGGCATAGACATAATCTCTCCCAAGGAGTAAATCGAAATCCAAGGGGTCTTGGACTACCATAACATCAATAAAGACAGTTTTCCCTCTCAAAGTTATAGGAAACTGAGGAAGGACCCCTAAAGGGTGACCGATTCTTCTGTTAAAAGATAACATATTCTACGTAACTGGGACAAGCTGAGGACAACCCAAATTTTTTGAAGTAATAGAGGACAAAATACTAATGGACGCACCTTCGTCTATCAATGTCTGAGGAATGTCCCAACCATAAACCTGAACTATAATATTGAAAGGAATGTGAGAGGGAAGATGAGGTCCAGTTAGTGCACCCTAATAAAAAAGGATGACCTCATTACTTGGAGGATGTTCCATAGGATAAGGAGGAATTCCCCCCAACATGGTAGTGTATGTATCAACAAGAAAAACATGAGCGGTATCGGGTTTACCCTCTAGCGGGAGAGTAGGATTAATCGATGACGGGATCAAATCGACCACTTGGGTTGCATTCTCCAAGGGGAGAGTGGGGTCGACGACTGGAAATGGATCGATCGCTTGGGTTTCATGAACTCTCTAATGAGAGAGTGGGATCGACCACTTGGTCAACTGCTTCAACTAAGGACGTGACCAGATTGATTGCCTGATCAACCGAACTGACCGATGAAGGGACCAGTTTGATCACCCGATCAACTAGACTGACCGATGAAGGGACCAGATTGATCATTCCATCAACTATAGGTGGGTTGAGAGAAATCTTGTAGAAAGCAATCAGAAGTTTAGGCTGGGAAACAATCATGTTTACCAGTAATTTCGAGGCTTTGTCCATATGAGGGAAAAAGGTGAGTTTGATAACTCCCTCTACATAACATACACGGGAACTTGACTCTACTTTTCTTCTTCCCAACTATATCTTGACTAGTTGATGGGAGGTCAATAGCATGTTGTTCAGAGGCTGACAACAAGGGATAATGAGGGTGTGTAGACCATGCTTCTATAACCTTGGATAGACCAGGGAAATCCTTAAGAAGATGGCTACCCTTACAAAGTCTGCAAAGGTACTTGGGCTTACGGGTTGTTTGGGTGATCTTGGCACCATCAACACTCCCATAATGATTATCAATAACTGGTTATTTTCCAACATGTCCAAGAGTGGTTGGATTTTTAGACCCTTTCTTATTTTTCTTCTTCTTAATCTTCATTTTCTTCTTCTTCTTATCCACTAGGCTACTAGCTTCAAAGCTTTCACTCGACGAAGAAGATGAAATGGAAGAAGACCTTGCAAGTGAATAAGGTGAAGGAGATCTTACTGGAGAAGAAGGCGAAGGATCAACATGAGTTTGATGTTCTTGGGGAGAAGTGCTTACGACTGAAGCACTTGCTGCATTCAGGATTACCTGAGTGGAAAACAATCATACCGCTAATCCAATTGTGAGACCCGGAAGGCTCAAAGTAGCGATGTAAGGAGGACCAACGTTTCCGTAAGAAGGAAAATCAAAAGGCTCCCCTGGAGCAGGGGTTGCTTCATTGGTTGTTCCAGGAACTGAGACCATTAAACATAGATCCAACCTAGAGTATGCTAGGGAAAATAAACAACACATGCTAGAAATATAGGAAGCAAGAAAACAAACAAAACCTTCTCACAATGAACGCACTAGTTGGTGATGAAATCCAACGTCGTGAGGACAATGTAAGAAGGGGCTAGATAGAGCGGGTGGAAAAGTTACGTTGACGACTTTCTTAACGGACATACACCCTAGTGCAAGGTCCCACACATAAACGTGGGTATACCCTCCAAGGAGCCCGAGTTAGTTTGGCCAACGCCAATTCTAGATACCGTGAAGACTTGCCCCTCCACAGTCACCTTGTGTAAAGACTCTAAAGCGATAGGCTACTAAGGTTATCAATTACAACAATGATGCATGGGGAAGCAGTTGACAGTCTGATCCACACACAAGGGCAAGGTATCTAAGCCCAAAATCTCCTCGAGAAGGTTCGCACAATATTTTCTTCTCAAGTGACCCCCAATAATACACACAATCTCTACACTAAGATCAACAAAGCAGGGTGAGTAACTCTGCCGACCCTAATGCGACCTCGTGATTGACCCTTGTGTGAGAAGGGCTTCCTAGGAAAAAATGTAATAAGTGGATTTAATCACTACCTAACTCAAGATTCTATGTTTGTTTGCAGCTTTGGAAAGTTATCTTTAACATCTATTCCAAATCCCTACAACTAATCTAATGTAGGTTTGCTACCAAAAAATATAAAAATGTCTAATCAATTTTTATAAGCACTTTAGTTTTAAGGTTGTTGTTTACTCAAGAGGAAAATGGCGTGGACGAGATGATGTTTTGACCGACTCTAAACAATGCAAAGAAATGAGAATGCAAATATTTTACTTCGATGAAAGCTAAATTACGAGAAGGAGAAAACGTTTATCATTGCACAATGTCCCAAAATTTTATTAAACTCATAGATATCAAGATCTTCAAGAAATGAGCCAAAGAGAGTGTACACCAATACACGATTCTTGCCCCCCCCCCAAATGCCAAAAATCATGCAATTTCGCTACTTCAAATGCAAGGATGCCCCCAATCTAATGCAGAGCAAGAAATTATTTTTATTTTTTTTCAAATATACACTAAAAGAAATAGAAAATCTCTTTAAAAACAAAGCAACCCAAATCAATTTTCTCTTTTAACACGAAATATTCAGAAAAAGAAGTGTTCTTTCACTAAACAATTCTAAAGAAAAAAAAAATGCTTTGTAACTAAAAGACACTCAAAGCAAGTGATCTCAAATTTTCAGAAGCAAACAAGCTAAAACAAAGAAAATATGGCTAAAAGTATATTCAAATATTTTAAGCAGACTGTAACCAAACTCAACAATTCACCCCAAAACCATGTCTAAGATCTAGGCAAGGAAAACCACCAAAAAATAAAAATTTTCACAATCCTCGTAGGTCATAGGACTAACATAGTGCATCGATCCTAGATCGTTGCAGGCTACAGACTAACACAGTGCGATGATGTCACAATCTCTCTCAAGGAAGAGTGCGTTGATCCTAGATCGTCACACTGTCTCTCAAAGCAGGGTGTAATGATCAAAGGAAAAATGGAAAAAATAAAAAGCATGAAGGTTTTCTAGTGAAATTAAACAGTCAGAGAGTCAATATGGATCTCCCAGTGACTCAGAAAACAGAACCCAGGAAATCAAATCAAGAAATAAAGACTACTAGGAAAAACAAATCGTTCCCCAGTATGGTCGCCAATTTTGTTATCGGACAAATCCGTAAGTGCGGACACAAACTGATCTCCCTAATTTCACCCCAAAACTAGAACAAAACAAGACAGAATATAAAAATTTCCCTAAGTTTTAATTATCAGGCATACTAACTAACAAGAGATAAATGACATACCTTTTAAATGTTGTTTGTCCTCGCTAGTGTTATCCTCGCTCGGTTCCAATGATTATGGGATGTTGAACCTGTAAAAAAGACACAAGCCAACGAAGTGAAAGCAACAACGTATACTCAACAAAACCTATGTATGTGATCAAGGAGTCATACAATAAAATAAGACCAATTTTATGGGAAAGAAATATATCACTGTATTAAAGATATGAAAAGGAGAATACAACCAATGCCTTGATGTTGTAAGTTCCCTTCCGACAGTTCCTTTCTTCCCACACACTTATGCTCCAAGGATTCTGAGACTGTAAGTTTGAGGTACTAACAATCTATATTGACAACATAAATCTGAATTCTATCAAAACTCATCAAGATCCAAGTTAACTTCAAAAACCCAATCAAGCTAACTTTCCCAATGATAACTCCTATCCTTTTATAAGTTG
This sequence comes from Picea glauca, assembly GCA_000966675.3. Classification (NCBI taxonomy): domain Eukaryota; kingdom Viridiplantae; phylum Streptophyta; class Pinopsida; order Pinales; family Pinaceae; genus Picea; species Picea glauca. Next base: position 983,893 of record JZKD02S0329404.1, on the reverse strand, counting down.
AAAAGGATAGGGTTAAGAGGTTAGGATGATCCCATGAGAACAGGGATGCAACTCAGATCCAAACCGATCAGAGGCCACCTCACCCCCGAAGATTCTCTTCTAGAACTTTCGAGAAATTCCTCTTTTTCCTTCATACGAAAATCGTCGCACCCTTAACACTAAGAAAACTGGGACGATGTCGCAGGCCACTGTGGTGCAACCTGTGACGATCCTAGATCGTCACACCCTTAACACTAAGCAAGGTGCGACGATCCATTTTTATAAGGCTTTTACAAAGGAAAATATATTTTTCATCTTTTTGGGAAAATGTGTCTTCATTCTTCTTCAAGGATACATGCCATTGATCCTTCTAAAGACAAAGGATATGTGTACATCATTAACGGTCATAAGGGTGACGAAAATAATGTGTAACAACGTGTCGAGCTCCAATTGGCACATAAGATCTGTAAAAGGCATGAATCAAGTTGACACGTGGCACGTATAAGTAGGTCCAAGTCATCATAGGTGACGTCATCATGCCAGGTCACTCTGACGCTCCGGGACTTCGGTACTCCGGGATTTTGAGGATCTTACAACACAACACTTCAATTCCTTTGAACGTTGAACTGAAAAACCCCCCGAAGGTTTCAAGAATCAATAGAACACACTCCTAGCTGAGATCAACGGTCGATAGGAGCTCCAGGACTTCAGGCTTCGAAGGATTTCACCACACAACACAACATTTCCCACGAATGTCGAATCTTCAAACTTTCGAAGTCTCATCAAAAATCACACACTAGGAGGGGTGTTATGTGTTGAAAATATAGAGATGACACATGGCCCAATCTATGAGTGACATGTGTTAAGTTCTAATTTTCCCAAAAGGTATGTGAAAATCATGAAACATGATGACATGTGGCATGCTTAGAGTGGGTCCACGTCACCCTAGGTGACATCATCATGCCACGTCACTTTGACGCTCCGAGACTTTGGGACCCTGGGATTCAGAGGTTTCTTCTACAAAACCTTTCAAAACTCCTGAACATCAAATTTCTGAATAGGTCCACATCACTCTAGGTGACATCATCATGTCGCATCACTCCGACGCTCCGAGACTTCAGGACTTCAGGACTTCGTAGAATCCCACACCATAGCACATCAAAAAACCCGAACATCGAACTTCCGAACTCTCGAATAGTGTTCTCTGGAGCTTCGAAACTTTGGGGCTCTAGGACTTCAGAAAATTCTCATATGCACACTTTAAAATTCCCGAATACCGAAATTTCGAATAGGTGTTCCCCGGAGCTTCGGGACTTCGGTGCTTTGGGACTTCGAAACTTCGTGCTTTAGAGGATTTCGCTGCTACACACCACCCCACCCTTGAACTATCAAACGTCGAAACTCCGAATACTTTCTAATATTTGAACACATGTCCCTGAACGTGAACGGTCCGAATTGGTTCCGGACTTCGGGACTTCGGGGAAAACTCCACTCTGCGCGACCACAACCAATTTTCCCAAAACACCGAATTGTTGAACCACTTGGGGGATCCAATGGTATGCCTTCCCCCAAATGATCTATGATGTAGATTCACTCCAGGACTTCGAAGCTTCGGGGCCTTTGCCTCTTTTTGTCAAAGTATTAAATAATTTTGAAGCAACGAAGGTCGAAGGACTTGAAGGGGTTAAACGTCGCGCTCCTTTTCCCAGATCTAATGATTGTGAAAGATTCAAACCTTTCTTGAATAGATCATATGGCCATTGTATTTTCTTGAACTGTTACACCTCCTGAGCTTTCAAACACAACTAAGGTGTGCTCACGATGCCCTCTTGGCACTCATGGATGCTCTGAAACTCGAATTTTGTCCATTTCGACAACAATTCTCTCTGAAATGTTTACTTCACTTTCCACTTACACGACCCATCTAGTTTCAGTGTTGAAAATCGGAGCTCTGATACCAAATTGTAACACAACCATCCTTATAGATGTTGGGATATGCCACACTTAAACTCTTGCGGAACTTAATACATTGTAAGATACCCGACCTTCCAGGTCGGCCATGCCAACTCCATAAAAACAACAATACCATATATATA
>JZKD02S0329404.1:959980-980545 GCA_000966675.3 Picea glauca | reverse complement strand
CACCCCCAAGCTGGGACTAAATTCCACCCGGGTAAAGGGATTCCTAACTAGGCTGAGGCAATAGGAAGTTACACAGTCAACAGGAAGGATATCATTCCAGGAGCCAACTCAAACTAAAAACCTACAACCTCTCATTCCCCACATGCCTATTCGACCCCAAGAAGTGTGCCCCTTCTCTGCTCAACAATCCTTCGGTTGCCCCACTTCCCTTCCATGGATTCAACAAAAGGCCAGACAGGAATTCTCATAGAACTATAGTTGCAGTTGGGCTCCCTCAGGAAATCACTTTCCCAACAATTCTCTCACCTGGAGAGAGTTTCTCACAGGCCTGACAACCCGCCTCTTCAAACCTACGGGCCTGACAACCTGTTTCTTCAGTCCAGAGCTTAAGTCAACCAGTTACAGGTAATGATAAAAACAACAACATTCAGCTAAGGCATAAAAAAAATTCAGGTATGGAATAGGTGATGGTAGCAGCAACAACCTTCGGGCTTGGTTTAGGCATTGCCCATAATAGCAAGGTACAGGTGCATTACTCCTCCTCGGATGGTTGCGGGTTACTGCTGGTAACGAAAACAGTACGAGGTAGCTTCAAGAGTGTGTGCATGATAGAGGGTGTCAATCATGCAGAGGTCGATTAATGGAGAATATGGATGAGTGCGTGAATGGTTGAGTGCATGGGAAAATTGACTAATTTCCCCACATATATTTGCATGCGCCCTTGATGACACATGGCTCTCCTGGAACTCATTTCTCTCCGCTTGTGATTCATTCACCTTCCCATAATAGCTTAGGATAAATTAATTATCCTCATCATAGCCTTTAGGAATAATATTATAATATTCCTTTTGAGATAATCCCTCTAGCTTAGGCCCTTTCCTAGGCTCTTAGCCCCTCCTTTTCCCTTCCTAGTGGAGTTTAATCCCCCGTACTCTTTTATCATGGTTGGTCTACACACAACAATGTATTATATTAATGATATCAATGTTTACATATACAAAAATAGGCTCACTGGCCTTTAGCATCTAGGCTCTCCGGGCTAATCATCACATAAGCCTCCTAGCTTATAATCACTTGGCTCACTAGCCTATAAATCATATTTACAATTTCAACAGAGGCTCGATCTTGGGGTATTACAGTTAATGCAGTATATGTTCTTTACTTCTAGTATAATAATCACTTTGGACAGGTAATCCTTCCTCAATCACTTCTTCCTCTTAATACATGTTGAAATGTGAAAACATGTCCCAAAGAACCATATTTGATTCACTAGGTTGCTTCTTAGTTTCTTCTTATTGATGACCAAGTCAGATTAAGTTTCCACGTATTTTACGAAAGTCTCCCAGTTGATATATCAACTTAAGACCATTTGAGACACATAACTTGTTACAATGACTCTTAATGAATTGTCCTCTTCATGGGAGTTACTTGTTCAGAGCATTTGTGGATGAGAGGAGTTTCCCAAGTTTGATCGGATATGGATTGATTGTGTCCAAGAGGAGGCCAGGGTATTGTCCAAGAACAACGTGCATAGACCCCAAAATGAAATAAATCAAGCTCTTGCAGATCATGCAAGAAAAGGAAAACGAAAAAGAAATTTTAGAAAGAAAAATATAGGTGGAGGATCAGCACCAGTTCAAGAACAAAAGAAGAAGGATCTTTCAAAAATCAAGTGCTTCAATTGTCATACATTTGGTCACTATGCCTCTCAGTGTCCTTAGAAGAAAAGGAAGGGAAAGAAACATGCATCAATAGTCTATGTTGATGAGCATCCAACACAAAATAATACAAAGGAATCTAAGCTTGATGAGATTGTATATGAACTTTAGAAAGAGTATTTCTTTGTCTCTTATCTTACAGGCACTATTACAAGTGGTAGTGATACCTGGTTGATAGACAATGGTGATTTTAGGCACATGATAGGTCACCGATATTCTCTTAGATATTTAACAAAGAAGGACTCAACATTACATATGGAACTTGGAAACAATGCCAAGTATGTAGTCAAAGGAGTTGGAACAACATCGTTTTAGCTAGAGTTTGGAGATTCTCTACACATGAGAGATGTATTGTTTGTACCAGGATTAAGGAAGAACATGCTCTCTATCTCAACATTGGAGGATAGATGTTACATAGTTTCATTTGTAGATGGCCAGGTTCTTGTATGAGTTTCATTTGTAGATGGTCAGGTTCTTGTATGGCCTAAGGGCTCGAGCATAGACTCAGCAGGAGTGATTGGTGTTCAAGAGGGAGGATTGTACATACTATCAAGACGTCCATTCTAGGCATTGGTATTGTTATCCCCTAGCCTACGGATAACTAAGGAGATTATGTCTCGAGGCCCACAGGTCCCAGACATGGAGTACCGAGAGCCATATTGACTTGAGTCTGGCCCTGGAGGGCCCATATTTCTTCTTCAGTGCCTCCACCTTGTCAACAACAACAACATCCATCCCATCGGCTTGGTCCTTCAACAACAGTGGGTCTTGCTCCATGATGTAATGAGTTTGAGTATCATGGTATGTGTCACTCTGATTCTCAAAACATTTGAACATGTCCATTTAATTATTTTTACTTCTAATGTGTGCTTGGACCTTATGCATTTCCACTTGTCCACACCTAGGGGGAATGACAGGATGCCCTAGTAAGTTGGTTCCCATAGGGTTTTAGTTTCCACTGGGTGGGTTGATGAAAGGTCATCGTCTGTTCCCACCATACATACCACTTTTCATCTTTTTCTCTCTCATCTATCCCATACATTGGTTTGGGCATTGGGTTTTCTAATATAGCAAAGGGTTGTACCTTACCTTGTGGGAAGAAGGGGCTCAAGGCCCAGAGGTTAAAAGTAGATGGAAAAAGATAAAATCCAAAAGAATGAAACCTTCAGATGCTTCGCCTAGGGATCTCTGAGAAAGTAATAAAAGGCTTCTCAGCAAGAAACAAAGGGACCCATAAAAATAATAAAATCAAGACCTAGTTGGACGATAGGGGGTCTCATCACGAGCCAACCTACTAGGTCCATGGGCATGTAGTGGTATGACACTACCATTCAAATGGTCACCACACTAGGGTAGTGGCTCTTGGTGGCATAGCCAAGAGAAAGGGGGTCTCATCACGAGCCATCTTTCTCATCTCCATGAAATTTTTGTGGGTAACATTGTCACCACTGGTCACCACGCCAGGGAAGTGTCCCTTGACTAGTCTCTTGAAATAAAAATAAATAATATAAAAAGATAAAAGGCATGAATGGGCTTGGAAAAATTTGCATCCATGACAAGGTGCAACTCACCCTCTTTAGAGGCACCCATAGTTAATACATACATTCCTATGTCATCACTACACCCATTGCTCAGATATCCCTTACCACCTCACCCACTTACATGTCCTGGATTTGTCTTCACCCGAAAACATCCCACATCCAATAAGAACTAGCCCAATAGGAAATCCTAACGTCCCCTCCAAACCTGGATTGTAGAATAGCATAACATCTTTGAGCACTTGTCTGACAAAAGGGGGTTTTATGCACATGTTTAAATAACTTGATTATTAGATGTGATTGACATTGCTATGATCCCTGTGACTTATGAGCCCATGGAGGGCATACTTTTTGTTGTTGCAGGGCCACACCCTAAGTACAGGTACACATGGGGAGATGATTAGTTTGGACCTCCATAGGGCTAAAATCCCACCAGATGGATGTTGAGACCCCAACCGGGGGCAGACATTGATCAAAGGTTTGCACCAGAGAGAGAGGAGGACGTTCCACCAGAGACAGACTGGTAGACCTGGACCCAGGGGGTCTTTCCCTTCTCATCATGATGTAGGCCTTGGAAGGCCCATGACGTCACCCATGCGACCCATGATGTCACCCAACGCTTTGGACACTTTGGAGGCAGTTGTGTGCCAAATGGCACGTGTGGTTTGATCCATAGGCCCTAGGAGGCCTAACGTTTTGCTCCTGGAGGCCAACGTTGCCCGAAAAAGGCCTAACGTCATCCTAAAATGGCATAACGACACATTTTCTGCTTGATTTAGGGTTTTATTATGTCATTTAATGTAAAAACTAGATATTACATGTAAACTGGCCATGTCGGCCTTTTTGACCTAATTCTGGTCTTTGTAATTGTATAAATAAGGGATTTTCCCTTGTATTTTTTCATCATCTTTCACTCACACTTAATGAGGTTTGAAATTTGCACCCTATTTGTGGTTACATGATTGACATTTAGTGCACACTTGTTGAAGGAGGCTAATTTTGGACTATTTTGGCAATTTTCTTGGTGGAAGTGTTCAACTAGGGTTTTTGCTTGATGATTCTTGATGAATGTAAGTAAAATTTCTGCAATTATTCTTAATTGAATTTTTATGTTTATGTTTATCTTGCATTTACATTAATATTATGAAATTGCTAGTTTAAAACCCTAGGAAGTCAAGCACATGTTATTGTCCTTTCTTTAAGAGCTTTTACCTACTAGATTTTGCCAAGAAGCCAATTTTTCTTGAAGCTTTTGCTAAGGGCCTTGCCATTGCAACACCCTAGCACCTTTGCTTCATGCAATTCATCACTTGCTTCATCTTTGAGCTAAAGGAGGAAAAATACTAATTCCTAGGGTTACCTACACATTAGTAGCTATTTTCCCCCTAGGGTTTGGTAGTTGAAGCCTTGGGTTACCAACACTTCAACTATTAACCTCTCTTGTCTTTGGCTCTCCTACAATCATCTTTCCTTCAAAATTTTCTGCCACCTAATAGAATCCATTTTCCCTAAAGACACTAATCTAAGACTTGCTATTGAGTGATTGACCAAAACAACTATCAAAACCTACACCTTAAGCCTTCTACTAACCACTTCTAACATTAGAATAGCCTAACCTACTAACTTTGTTGTTGTTGTTGTTGTTACTAAAGTAATATACAACCATATTTTGCAGCATTAAAAGCATCTAAAAGAAATTGAAAAAGTTGATTAATGCATTGCCTTACTTGCTTCAGACAAATGCTAGTATTTTGATGTTAATGATTGATTATTCTTGGTCATTTTGAAGCTATTTAAGGCACTTATTGTGAAGTTATTGTCTTATAAATATTGTTGCTATAAATTTTTGTTTACTTCATCATTATATTAACCATTGCTTTTATTGATACAGCCTGTGGTTTTATGAAGTACTAACAACAAGTTGTACTTGCAAAAGACATATTTTCTTGTTGCTTTGTTTCAGGCAGGTACATCCTGATATTTCACTACTTCATTGGTTAAAAACCCGAGACTTTCTGATCAGTGGTGACTTGTGAGAGGGGGATTTTCATAGACATCTTAACCTTGCCTTCTCAAACCCCCAGGTCACTGGGGACGTCTCCCCTGGGCCATCAACCCTAAATAGAAAGAGGCATCCTATTGAGATGACATTGATAGGATAACCTCAAGTTACGCCAATTTGCTTTCCTTTAACATTTCCTTTGATCAAAGTACAAATTGTGTGATAACATGTACATGACAATATCGTTTTAAGTGAATTATGGCATAGGATATTTGCTCACCTGCATTACAGGGCTTTGCCAACATTAAGGAGGATGGTTACAGGAATTCCAGATCTCCAAGTAGAGCATGAGGGTGTTTGCAGGGGTTGTACACTTTGCAAGAATTCCAAGGGACCTTATCCAAGCAGTGATAGTAGATCCAAAGGGATCTCGGATCTAGTACATTCAGATGTATGCAGACCGATGACAATATCATCCTTGGGTGGCTTCTTATACTATGTGACATTCATTGATTATTTCTCCTGGAAGACAGATCTACTTCGTGAAGACAAAGGTTAAAGTCTTCAGCAGGTTCCATGAATTCAAGGTTGAGGAAGAGAACTTGACAGGGAAAAAGATCATGGTTTTAAGGACAGATAATGGAGGAGAGTATACTTCCACCGACTTCGGTGATTTCTGCAAGGAAGAAGGGATCAAGAGGGGGTTGATAGTTCCTTACAACCCTCAGCAAAATGGTGTTGTTGAAAGGAATAACAGGTCCATTGTGGAGGTTGTCAAGGAAATGATTCATGATCAGAATCTACTCATGTTATTATGAGAAGAAGCATCTAACATAGTAGTTTATGTTTAGAACAAGAGTCCTCACTGGATATTGGGATATAAGACTCTTGAGGAGGAATTCACAGGAGTGAAGCCAGAGGTCATACATTTGAGGATATTTGGTTGTCTAGTATACATCCATGTGCCCAAGAAGAAGAGGATGAAGTTAGAACCTTCTGGAAAGAAGGGCAATTTTGTGGGATACAATGAGACTTCGAAGGCCTACAAGATCTATATTCTAGGACAACATCAGATTGAGGTTAGTTGAGATGTTACTTTTGATGAAGAGGTAGCCTTCATGAAGTCTAGAGAGTCTCATATGGAGATTTATACTGAGGAGTAGGAGGCTCCGAAGGATAAGGGTACAGATACCTCTAGTCCAGTTTTTCATCCTTCAGACTATCAAGAGGAGTCATTAGAGCCAACAGAGCCAGTGGATCTACCTAGAGATGTTGCAATGACCAGGAAGAGGCCAACATGGCTTCGTGATACTTGGTAGGATGCAAGGGGGCATGCAACTCCCATTGGTAATTTCAAGGAAAGAAAACGTCCTCATAGGTTCTCGAGTTATATGGCATTGATGAGTCACATCATTGATTCCAAACCTTCCAGTTATGAGGAGGCAGCAGGCCAACAGGTTTGGAAGGATGCCATGATAGAAGAGTATCAACCCATCATGAAGAATGATGTGTGAGAGATAGTTCTAAAACTAGAGGGGAAGTCTGTGGTGACTTCCAAGTGGATCTATAAGATCAAGCATGCAATAGATGGCAACATCGAGAAGTACAAAGAAAGGTTTGTGGTGAGAGGATTATCTCAAAAAGAGGGAGTGGAATATGAGGATACTTTTTCTCCAGTCGCTAGGTACACTTCCATCACGACTATTATTTCTCTTGCTTCAATTATGGGTTGAAGATTACATCAGATGGATGTGAAGATCACATTCCTCAATGATGTGATTAAGGAAGAAGTGTATACAGAGAAACCTCAGGGGTTTGTGATACATGGGAAGGAGTCTCATGTTTTCATATTAAGAAGGCTTTGTACAGACTCAAGAAGACACCCAAGGCATGGTACTCCAGAATTGATGGATATTTGATGAGTTTGGACTTCACTGAGAGTGATGCAGATCTCAATCTTTACTACAAGGTTGTTGATGGTGATCCTTTGATCTTGGTGTTGTATGTTGATGATATGTTCCTTACAGGAACATAGAGGCTCATTGTCGATTGCAAGAGAGGGTTGGCTTCAGAGTTCGAAATGAAGGATCTTGGCTTCATGCATTATTTCTTGGGATTGGAGGTGTGGGAGAAACCAAGTGAGATATTCCTCATACAAGGGAAGTACACAGTGTATGATGACAAATCTAAACAAGATGAGTAATTGCACTTCATATTTAAATATGGTAGATCCCACTATGTACAAGCAACTGATTGGATCCTTAATGTACCTGGTTAACACCAGGCCATATGTTTTCTTTGCAGTGAGCACACTGGGCTAGTTTATCGTTGAGCAAAAGAACTTTCATTGGGTTGTAGCAAAGCATAAGTTGAAGTCCCTGCATGGTTGATAGAAATTTTTAAAAGGTAGTGATAGAAAATTTTGAAAGTTCGCCAGTAATAGTGATTGAAAATTTTAAATCTTTGCTGACAAGCGTTCATCTGTGTTGGTTAGAAACATTGGGCCAAATTGAAAGTTAGATTTCAAATCGATAAGAGTTTTAAATGCAAGTGATAAAATCTATCACCGCAATTTCAAACTTTCCCCTACAAAATTTCTTGATGCGTCGATTACCATGTTTTTGCACAAATTTCGAGAAAATTATGATCACTCATATTTTAGATTTCTCATGAAATTTATTGTTGGAAATGGTCTTCGATGCACCAAAAGAGTTAGTAGAACGCATCACTTACTCTTAAAACGTTTATCCAAAATTCAAAGTGGAAAAATAATGTGAACCAAAATTCAAATGCTCACTGATAACCGTTGTATGCATCTATCTTATCCCCATTAATTCTTAATTTTTGGTTCTTGGAATGTCAAATTAGATTAATTTATAATGACTTTTCATATTCCAATCAATTTTGAATCTATTTAACTCATGATGGTGCAAGATATTTCCTATCTCCATTATAAGTATTTGATTTTCTAACATTTGGGATTATCGAGATGTGAGTGAAATTCTATGTGTCAAGTAATTATGCATTGAGAGATGAGTAATTTCATGTTGTGAGTTGAGATTAACTATTAATTGAATTATGTTTATTGGTGTAGGAGCACATCCTTACCAATATACCAATAGAGAGTGGTGTTTAAATACATAGTTTCCTTGCATCATGTGTATGAGGTTAAGGGTGATTGAAAGATCAAAAGGCACTAATTCTCTTTTCATTTTTTATATAATATAATTTTCAGCGCATTTTCTAGGTATGCTTCAATATTTTTTTTAGATTTCAAATGAATGATTATTTTGTTGTAACCAATTTGAGAAATTGAAAACTCTCTGTCTATATATATAAACAAACAAAACTTACAATTTTCAATTTTTTTTCTCAAATTGACTATAAAAAAATAATCATTCTTTTAAATAAGCTCATTTTTTACTTTAAAACTTTTTTTTTTCTAGTTTTCAAAAAAATGATTATTTTTCTATGGCCAATTTGAGAAACTTAAAACTGTAAATTTTGTTTATATATATATATATATACCTTGCAAGTTCTTTTCAAGTCATAATAAATTTTATTTCTTGGAATTAGTTTAAGTCAAAAATTCTAAATGTTATGCAAATTAAGAAAATTTTCTTATAATTGTCAATTTATTCTTTCTTCTTAGACATAATTTCCCCTGTGAGGTTTTCAACTACAACACCAAAGAATTCCCCCAAAGGAAAATAGCATGTTGAACACACAGAACAAGCTAAATGGTGTCTTGTTTAAGTCGAAACTTCCCGGTAAGAGTTTAGAGTAGTTATTCTAATACCTAGGCTTGAGTTAGAAATGATGAGACTTATTTATAAATGATACTCCCATATAGGTCCTCAACTCCCTTTCCCAATATGGAGAGAATTGTATATAGGATTTTTGTTGGGTATGTGTTATATTCTTTGCATGTGTGTGTGTGGGTGCGTCAGATTCGACAACTGCGTCTTTTTGCTATTTTTAGCAGTTTTCTAAATTAATCCTGGATTAAGGGATTAGGGTTTTGGTATCTACGGAATACCTAAAAACATTGTATATATTGTATGGTGAATGGTGAAATTCAATATAATGAATATAAGAAATGTTTTCCCGGTTGAGGGTTTCCGATATAAAATCTTTGTGTACTATGTGTATGAGCCATTGATTAAATTTTGTTTTGCTTAAGAATCTATATGCATTGCTTTACTTCACAGGTTTAAAACTTACAATTTTATGAAGAAGACTACCCAAATGTAATCCCCTTTGGTGATCCTCAAATGAGGGGAGTAGATGATTTAGTTTTCATCAACATAAGGAAATCTAGCATGCACTTTGTTGCAACAAGAACATGGATCATGTTTTTCTTCGAGGATATTGATTGTGAAATTTCATGTGAATATTTGGATCACAACACCATTTTGAATGAGGAGGGCATATGTATAGGTTCTTACATGCCATCTAAATTTAAAAAATATTATAAGTTGTTACAACTAGAGGTAAACATGATTACACGTTTTGTTGGGCAGTTTTATAAATAACATGACACCAAAAGATAATTTTTAGTTGGTGGGTGGAGAATAAGAGAATTTTCAAGAAATCAAATAGAATATATTCAATCACTAATTTGAGGGAACCTTATGTCTATATAATGGTTTTAATAACATGATTGTATGGTGAACAAAATTGTGCCCACTTCAAAGATGAATGGATTCCATTGGCCTATAAATTTGTCACTACATATAATTTCTTTAATTGGGTAGCCATTCTATCTCATTATTTAAATAGAATGCTAAAAAGGACACAAAAATCCAAATCTAAGCCATGAGTGGTGCCCACATTTTACATTTCCTCTGATACCATGGATGTTATTTGTGCACCCAATGTTTTCCATGGTGTAAATTAGAGTTGGCATACTTTTGAATCCCTATTTCATGTATATTGTCAATTAATTTGTGAAAAGAAATACAATAATAATTATGCAAGGATTTTTTTATTTATTCTTAGATCCTCTATATAATATTATTTTCAATAAGGAATGTCCAAGGCTAACTAGATAATCTATGAAGCTAATCACATTTATGGGTAATTGCTATTTCCAGGAGGAATTCACCTATCTTAGGATCTATGGTGTTAATGCAACTCCTCACTTATTTCCCAGATATGTGCCTAATAGACTTGTTTTGGGTGAAATAACATATCAAACAATACTACATGTTTTTAATGTTTCTCTACTTAAGATGCAAAAAATAAAATTTGCATTCCCTACGATTTCAATTTGGGACATTATAATTTATCCAATAATAAGCATGCCAAACAAGAAGCTAATGTTATGATGGAGTATTGATGTCCTCAAGGTCAATTCAAAAGACACGATCTATTTAGACTTGTTACTAAACATTGTGAAATGATTTCCCTGACTCGGCCATACACCCACAAGAAATGGGAAAGTGAGATCCCATTTGAGAATGGAAGAAATTGGGAAGATGTTCAAACCTTATTGAGATATCTAGACTTTTCTTCCTTCTATGGAATGACTCCAAATGATCAAATGGAGGTAATCAGAAAAAATTTGGTTGAAGTGGAGAGGGAAAGGAAATATGAAAAAGAATAGAAAAGGAGAGTTGAAGAAGCCAAATTGAAAGACAGCGGAATTGAAAGAAAAATAATAGGAATAGAGGAGACTTAATCAAGAATAAGATTTGTGGGAAAAGAAGAATAAATAAGGAGAAGACAATCTTAAGAAGATGCAAAGTCGCTCGAAGAAGTGAAGAGAATAACAATTGAGGCTAAGGATATGAAAAAGGATCTAAAGGACTTAAAAGAAAAATAAACACTAGAAGTTGAAGAAAAAAGAAAGCAAGAACAAGAATAAAAATAGAAAGAGGAAAGGAAAAGAGAGAATAGAAATTGAAGAAAAGGCAAAGCAAGAGGAGGAAGAGAAGGAAAATAACGAATAGGAAAGGCTCCAACATGAAACAATTGATCAAGCAAAGGATAAATGAAGTAATGCTACTAATACTTTACAACCATCCAGTCAGACATAACAACAAACAAAGAAACCCATAAAACAACCATCATAACAACAAACAACACCTCCTCCTAATAGTTTCATAGGCTTAACCATGGAGGATGTTATCCCAAAACCAAGTCCGAGAAAAGGTAAGGAACTTGTGATGGAAGAAGTACTCACTCTGAGTATTCTAGAGAATATTTTATCATGGGGAGATTAACGAGTTCTAGATCCCCTAGAAGAGGTTCCCGATTTGGAATTGATTGCCTATAATAGAAGGAAATAGGGTGTAGTTAAACATACACAAAAAATGAAGAGAGTGGACCTATATACTTCTATCTTATGTACCACCAAAGAGAAGATGATAGGCACAACAAAAGATAGACTCAGTAATCTATTATCATTCGAGTTAACTATGTTTCATGACACCATGGATAAGGCTAAGGTTGAAGTAGATGAAATTCAAACCCTTGGGAAACAAATTGTATTGCTAGAAAATCAAGTTAAATATTATAAGGCTTCACATAACATGGTAAGTGATTTCATTAAGAATTTATGGAAGAGGACAATATCAATATCTAAATTAATAAATATTTCATTTCTAAGGTTTTCAATTTACAATAATTAAGTATGTAGTTTTGTATACTATATGAATATGAAGAAAACTTGATATGGAAGGAGCAACAAGGAAAAGTTTAGGACTAGCTGAACTTTATTAAGCAAATTCAGAAAACAGAAGACCATAGGACATGAAGAGCACCATATTAAACTTCTAACGAAAAATTATCTATATCGACTGGAATTTTGTATTAATCACTAAGAAAGAATTACACACAAATCCAAAAAAAATAATTAAGAAGAGTGGATTGCATGTATAAAAATCTAGGATTTATTCGAAGATACCATTATGCAATGCAAACTTCCCATTTGGTCCCCCTTAGGGTTTCCTTCCAATCACACGGGTTTTGAAACAATTTGAAGATGATATTAAGGAACATAAGTGAGAGGTTGGGAGCATTTATTCGTTGTAGCGCGACCATCTACAAAAATTCCAACTTCTAAATTCCATAAAGTGACTCAATGAAGGGTGCTTTTCCCAAAATAGAAAAGTACATCAAAATATTTGAACGTGAAATTTCTATTTTAAAATTTCCCAATGAACATCATGTATTCCCCCATTTAAATTTATTTAATCATTTATTTACTCCAAGGAAAAAATATGATCAAGAAAATAAAAGGGACTTAACCCGAGCTCTCTTGAAGGTTAAGTTAGAAAAATAGTTCGCATAACCACCTTCTTATTGTATAAATATGTAAATCAAATATGGATTTTTGGCTCTCATAGTAAGGTGGAGATTGTCACTATGAATTATTTCTAGGTGAATCCTTTCTTGAGGCCAAAGATGCTTTGCTGGAGAATAATGGTTGAACAACTTAATTGGTGTATTATTTTACTATTATCTTCTTGCTCATAATTTCTAGTAAGGATTGTTTATCATGTTCAATTTATTTTTTTTATTATTTGAAATAATTGCTTATAAATCTTTAGAAAAACTTTAAATGTGTTTTTTTGTGTAGGTTTTTAAATTGTTATTTATGTTCTGTAATCATTTATGTTCTATTCATTTTATCATGTTCAATTTATCTTTCTTTATTATTTGAAATAATTGCTTATAAATCTTTAGAAAAACTTTAAATGTGTTTTTTTGGTGTAGGTTTTTAAATTGTTATTTATGTTCTGTAATCATTTATGTTTTATTCATTTCATTACTTTGTTGTAGAATTAGTTATGTAGTCAGTTAAGAATAGAATAATTTTTTTTCTATTTTTATTTTTTATAGGTATATATTTTTATAACTATTTTATTTTTTCAAGAAATACTTGTATAGAAATAATATTTCTGGTAGGATTAATCTTTACGATTGTAGAATCATAGAAGTATTTGTATTTACTCTTTCTTAGAGTTATCTCTCAGATATTATTTTCTTTTACATTCACTTAAGTTAGATTTTCTTCATTTTATTTATCACTCAACATAAAAGATATACAAAAAACAAATACTCAAAAAAATTAAAACCTTTCACTTAAATCTCACTGAATGGTTGTGAGACCATAATCTGGAGGATTATTTCATTCAATACAAAAGAGTCTAATTGGGCATCTTCCTTAGGTCTAATCCCCCTTTTGTTGAGATTTGGGAATCCAACCCCCTAAACAGAAGGACATCTTTCATTCATTATAACATGTGTAGAGGAACTTTGTACTTTGTGTTAAGTAACTCTACACAAGTTAGGTAAAAGGAAATCACTATGCTAGAGTACATATTCCCATAGGGATAGTTTATGAGGCATGATCTTGAAGGACTAGTTTTGAAACATTGAATTTATTTTTAGATTTCCTGGCCATATTCTCATGAATAGTGGGATCATGAGTTTCCTTATGAGAACACGACCTCTTTGGAAGAGGTGGATGAAGGATTGAAATCTAAGGATCAAAATACTTCACAAGCACAAGCTAAGAAGACCAAACTAGGAAATATTTTGAAATGATAAAACAAAAATATTTGAAGATGAGCAGCTAAGGAAGAAATAAGAAGAAGGAAACAGAAAACAAGTTAAAGTAGAAAATGAAAGATTGGAAAAAGAGGAAAATGAAAAGAAAGCAACATTAGAACTAGAGAAAAATATTGAGGAAAGAGTGGAACAAGAAAGGAAACTAAAAGAATAAAACATAAGGAAGAAGTTGCTAAGAATGAAGAAGAAATAAAAGAAAAACAACATATTGTTGAATCTATAGGGCAGTCCATGCAACAACAAACTCAATATGGTCAACCTCATGTTGGAAATGCCATTGATCTAATGATGGAATATTCGATCATTGCAAAATAAGCTGCAAATTTAGTAAAATATATCAGAGGAAAATATTTTGCAATGGGACATATAGCTACTCCTGGTAGCTTAGAGAATATCACGTATTGGGGGGATCAAAACATACCAATTGTAATCTTCCAAATGCTTACAAATATCATAACATAACATAAGTACACACCATATACAAAATGTGAGCATGGAGCACAACTCCAAGATAGATAAGTTACACAATAACTCCTTAAAGAATAAGAGAACCTTCTCCACATAACTAGTTACATTCATACATCACAGTTCACATGTCTCATGTTATTCTATAACCTTTTTTTTGACTGAGTGGGTGCCCCTAGTCCCTGTCCTTTCCCTTTTCATGATTTTTTGTCAAAACTTTGTTTTTACCTCTTGGTTTGAAAGATTATTTTTCAATCTTTATTACACTTTCTAAATGATTTTTGAGGTTTTTAAAGATTAGGATTTGATATGATAATTTTTTGTCAGATCACGTGTTGATTCATTATTTGAATTTTCAAATTTTTGCCAAGTTAGAAAAGGCTCTACAAGAATAGTGCTATTCCTGCAGCGCTAGGAATAATCATTGTTTTGCATGCGCCACCCTGCCCATATTGTGTCATAATTTTTCAAATCATGATTAGATGATCTACATGCCTCTTCATGATCTATCTTCCGGTTGCTATTTTATGATAACAACTACATACGAAAGATTGAGTTGTACTCACAATACCCGCATCAAATCAACATGTCTGATTATCATGAATGGAATCATCACCTTTCTATTTCAGTATGTCGGTTATTTGTGCAGGGATTGAAGAAAGAAGTAACTTCTAGTTCTTAACAACCCACATGAATTGAAGATTCAAAACCATCAATCTTATCAGAATTGTTTACAGGATCATATTGTTCGGATATTTAGACACTTAGGAGTTAGTTAAGATCTACTTGGTCTATTGTGTCGTTAAGTAAAAGTGTGTTTTCTAGTGTGTTTCTTTAGTATGCATTATTATGCATTTGTAGTTAGGAAATCCGACAGTCATGATATGTTCCCGACATAGAGTGATCTGACGGTTCATACTCTCCTTGATCTTAACGACCATTGATCCGTGGCTTAACACCCGATTAGTCCATGATCTCTATTTAAAGAGCATGGGGGGTCATTTGCCGATGATCGATTGTGAGAAAATCTCTTTGTAATCTTTTTCTTTGCATTAATAAACTGCTCCAAGTGGTCGCGTTGATTGGGGCCGTGGATGTTTCCCCATAGGGGTTTTACCACGTGAAAACATCGGTGTGTTGATCTTTGATCTGGTTATGTGAGTGGTTACTGAAGGTGTTCGTCCTCTGTTGGAATACCTGTGTTTTCGAACATGGTATCAGAGCCTGTTTGAAGATCCGCTCCTATTGTAGATCGAGATCATGAAGCCGAGTTTCCTCATATATATTTTTTGTCATTTTCGTACATTTCTGGCCTGAGAGGACTATTCCATTGCATTCGGAGAACTCTTTTCATTTAGGAACACTTTTTGTTTCACTCGAAAAGGTTTTCGTTTGCCCAAGATACGGTCATTACAGTCAGATCCGGATGTATAAAGTTTGAATATGCATTTTTTAAAATTTTTTTTGCAGAGAAGTATTTTGGTTTTATTTCGGTTTTGTATTTTTTTATTTCCGTGTTTCTACTCTTTTAGTTCTGCATATGCTCTTTGCTCCGTGCCCTGTGCAATCTCGGAAAATCAGAAACAGATAGGAAAAGGTGCATCTTCTAGGTAAGCTAACCGAGATCTAACCCTTGTTGTCATCGAGAAGCGGACTTTTTTTTCTTGTGTGAAAAGAGTTTTTTTTTAGCACGCTCTCCAAGGCCATCTTCAACAACAACCCCAATCCTCATTTTGAACATTACAATATGTTTTGTTAGACCATTTGGTTAAAAGTTTCCTTATTAAGTAAGAGGTCTTGAGTTCAAGTCTCTCTTTTGTTACTTTTTTTTGAAAAATTCATGCTAAAATTGTAAAGTGTATTTCACTTCAAGTATAAAAGTGAATCACTATAAGTAGCTTTAATATTTTATTTTAGAGTTGTTTATTTTGCATGCAGTTTTTCTTTGTAAAAGTGAGCCCCACTTCTCTTTATAAAAGTGGGTCACTTCATAAAGCAACTTACACTACCACGTGGTCCTTTGGTTACCGTTTATGCCTTTTTTAAGAAGGGCATAACTCTCACATCCGAAGTCCATTTTCAGTGCCCTTTTTTAAAAAACCGCATAAATTTTTGAGCTCTTTCCAGTCATATCATCAGTTTCATTTTTTAAATCTATATTATTTGCATATTTAATATGGCTTCTACAAGTAATCTCTTACTTACCAACACCAACTACTTCCAATGGAAATCCCATATGGAGGATTTATTAAGAAGTAAAGGCTTTGTACCGGATTACCTTGGGAAAGGAAACAACACCCACTGATGCTGATAAGAAAGCCAAATGGTATAATAGGAATGACGAAGCATGTGGATTAATTAGAATGTCCATCTCTCCTGATTTAAGTTTCCACCTTCAATCAATTGATAAACCCAAAGAAGCTTGGGAAAAGATTGAATCTGTGTTTGGTAAACACAATATTATTCGAGCACAATAGTTAGAAAATCAAGTACTAACTTTAAGTCCAAGTTATTTTTCTTGCATTGAAGACTATCTATCTAAGTTTAAAACACTCAGAACTTTATGTGAAGAATGTAAGATAAAGATAGACGAATATCGTTGCATCTATCTTATTCTTTCTAAGATAGGTAGTGCATATTCTGTGTTTGTATCTACCTTTTATGCCATGCAAGAGGCTCTAGGGGCAGCTTATCAAAAACCTAGTCTTGAGAACTTTTGTAATGCTTTGATTAGAGAGCAAGATAAGCTAGTACAACTTGGAGTGATCAACACTACAGGTACCTCCAACAAAGCCTTAGTTGTCCATCAAAAAGATAAACCCAAGAATCCCAAGAAGCAACATCCTCGCCACAAAAGAAAGCAATATAAGGGTCCCAAACCCACTCAGACATCTTTTGCTCCTAATGGAGACAAATGATCAAAATATAAAAATAAGAATACTAACAGACATTGCAACTTTTGTGATAAAGATGGTCATGATGAGTCCAAATGTTTCAAGAAGATGGTAGCTTTAGAAGAAGCGATGAAGAAGCACAACATCAATATTGATTCTACTTCTTCTTCTTCTCATGGGCATGCACTTTTTGCTTCTGGTTTCTCCTTCAATACAAATTCTACTTCTACTTCTACTTCTGATGAGTGGCTTATTGATTATGGAGCATCCTATCATATGGCTAAGGATAGAGCCATGTTTTCTACTCTAAATTAATGTAACACCAAACAAATATTTGTTGGTGATGATAGATCTCTTAGTGTTGAAGGATCTAGAACAGTTCAAGTAGAAAATGGTCATTTCAATGATGTATTATGTGTTACAAGTCTTTCTTATAACCTTCTATCAGTATATCAAATCACTCATTCAGGTGAAGGTAAAACCATAGAGTTTTCACCTCATCAAGTTGCAATCAAGGATCTAAAAGGTCCTAAGCATGTTCTTGTAATTGGAATTGCTGATCTGATATTGCCATGTTGTACAAATTTGACAACTTTGGGTCATCATCTTTTTCATCAGTTTTTGTTGCTCATAGCGATGACTTGAGAAAACTTTGGCATGATCGGTTTGGTCATCTAAACTATCGCTCATTGCAGCAACTATGTAATCAAAAAATGGTGACTGGTCTTCCTCTTATTTCATGCAGAGATGGTGTTTGTGCCGGTTTTGTTCTCGACAAACATCATCGGGACAATTTTGACAAACGTGCCTCTTGGCACGCCTCAGGTCCTTTGCATCTTGTTCATAGTGATTTGTGTGGTCCACTTTCTTCTCCTTGTTTTTCTAGGTGCAAGTATTTCTTAACTTTCATTGATGACTTTTCCAGACATACTTGGGTTTACTTCTTAAAACTTAAGAGCGAATTTTTTGACAAGTTTTTAGCCTACAAGGCCCTTGTAGAAAAACAATATGGACATCAAATTCAAAGGTTAAGAATAGATAATGGAGGCGAATATGTGAACAATAATTTTACAAGTTACTGCACTACAGAGGGAATCCAAATGAAACACACTGTTCCATATACACCACAACAAAATGGTGTTGCTGAGAGAAAGAACTGCACATTAAACAAAATGGCTAATTGTATGATCCAATCTAAGGGATTAAGTCTAAAGTATTGGGCGAAAGCCATCAAATGTGCAAGTTACATAGTAAATCGTACTCCCACAAAGGCTCTTAAAAATATAACCCCAAAAGAAGCTTGGACTAAAATTAAACCAAATGTAAGTCACTTCCATGTATTTGGCAGTATAGCATGGGCTCACATTCCTGATGAGAAAATGAAAGCATTGCAGCCTAAAAGTGAGAAGTGTATATTTGTTGGCTATTCTGAAGATGTCAAAGGTTACAGACTTCTTCAATCACATTGTAATGAAATTATTATTAGAAGAGATGTTAAATTTGATGAAAATCTCTTGGCCTGCGAGCCTAATTCAACGTTTGTGCCTTCTTCGGCCTGCGAGCCATCTTCGACGTTTGTGCCTTCTTATGATTTGGTTTTTTCTTCAGATAATGACAGTGAGAATGAAAATCCACCTCCGCCTGCTCACCCTCCTCCAGATGAGTCCTTTGAACCTGAACCAACACCAGCTCCACCGCTTCCTAGATGGTTCCATTCAACATGAGAAGAAACTGATGATCTTGTCGATGATCCTTCAGATCAGGGTCAGACATGTTCATAATTACAACGAGCCTCTTCTCTTTTGGCTCAAGTTTCAAAAACTCATGATCTAGAGACATTTGCAGAAGCTTCAGGTCATCCAGATTGGGATACACCAATGAATGAAGAGTATCGTTCTTTAATGACAAACGATACTTGGGATCTTGTACCTCTTCCAAAAGGAAGAAAACTTGTTAGATGAAAATGGGTCTATAGAAATAAGTATGCATCAGATGGAAGTGTTGAAAGACACAAGGCTCGGTTAGTTGCCAAAGGATTTTCCCAAGTTGAAGGAATTGACTATAATGAAACCTTTTCCCCTGTAGCCAAAATGAATTCCATCTGCCTTACTCTTTCCCTTGCTGCCTCACATAAATGGGAGGTCCATCAGATGGATGTTAAATCTGTCTTCTTGCACGAAGATTTGTAAGAAGAAATCTACATGGAAAAACCTCTTGGCTATGTCCAGTATGACTCTAGCCTTGTTTGTCTCCTCAAGAACTCTCTTTATGGTCTCAAGCAAGCTCCCCGAGCTTGGTATTCCAAAATGGACAACTTTCTTATTTCCATTGGATTCTCTAGATGCCATTCTGATCCTAATGTCTATACCTAGAAAGTAGGAAGCCATCTCATAATCCTTGTCCTTTATGTTGATGACCTTATCCTTACTGGTAGTGACTCAAAAATTTTAAACCATGTGAAAACTAGCCTTAAGAAGAAATTTGAAATGACAAACTTAGGATTTTTTCACTATTTCCTTGGCCTCCAAGTTTTGCAAACCAATGTAGGAATTTTTCTTTCCCAGTCTAAGTATGCTTGTGTCCTTCTTCGTCGATTTCACATGGACGATTGTAAACCAACCCCTTCTCCCTTCCAGTATGGAGTCAAGATTACTGCCACCTGTACTTCTCCTGAAGTTGATGCCACCCTATACCGTTAGTTAGTTGGTAGCCTCTTATACTTTACTCATACCCGTCCTGATCTTTCCTTTGTTGTTGGTCTTGTTTCCCGGTATATGCAAACACCCCATGAAAGACATTGGAAAACAGCTAAAATGATACTTTGCTATGTCCATGGTATAGTTTAGTTCGTGATACATTACAGTTAAGGGGGGACTCCTTTATTGGTTGGTTTCACTAATTCAGATTGGGCCGACAAACCTGATGATCGGAAGTCTACTGTAGGTTATGTTTTCATCCTTGGTTCAGGACCTGTCACTTGGGCCTGTAAGAAACAAAAGGCTATTACACTTTATTTAGCAGAAGCATAGTACCGAGCAATGGTAAATGCAAGTCAGGAAGCCCTATGGCTTTGACAGATCCTTTCAGAGTTTGGATTCCAACACCAGCATCCGACTAGCCTTTGGTGTGACAATCAGAGTGCCATCAAGCTCGCCAAAGACCCAGTTAAACATCAACGTAGAAAACACATCGAGCTACACATGCACTTCATCAGAAAGTTCATTCATGATCAAGTTATTGAAGTTCTCTTTTTCCCTACAGAAGATCAAGTTGCAGACATTTTCACAAAGTCTCTTACATAAGCGAAGTTTTCCAAACTTCGATCTATGTTAGGAGTTCAGGAAGTTTTCATTAAGGGGGGATAGGCT
>JZKD02S0329404.1:949041-959930 GCA_000966675.3 Picea glauca | reverse complement strand
GGATATTTAGACACTTAGGAGTTAGTTAAGATCTACTTGGTCCATTGTGTCGTTAGGTAAAAGTGTGTTTTCTAGTGTGTTTCTTTAGTATGCATTAGTATGCATTTGTAGTTAGTAAATCCAACGATCACGATATGTTCCCGGCATAGATTGATCCGATGGTTCATACTCTCCTTGATCTTAAAGAACATTGATCTGTGGATTAACACCCGATTGGTACATGATCTCTATTTAAAGAGCATGGAGGGTCATTTGTCGATGATCAATTGTGAGAAACTCTCTTGTAAAATCTCTCTGTAATATTTTTCTTTGCATTAATAAACTGCTCCAAGTGGCCGCATTGGCTGGGGTCGTGGATGTTTCCCCATAGGGGTTTTACCATGTGAAAACATCGGTGTGTTGATCTTTGATCTAGTTATGTGAGTGGTTATTGAAGGTGTTCGTTCTCTATTGGAATACTCATGTTGTCAAACACATATCAATGGTATGACACCTAAAAAGAGTGGCCATATAATTAGACTAGAGCCCAAAGGCATGGAATTGCTCGAAGCATACCCTCAGACGACGCAAAATTTCAAGGATGTTGGTTGGTTCGACTTTTTCTCAACCTTCCAGGGGCATGATGAACATATCTCGACAGTGTTTGCACAAACTTTTGATGTCTTCGAAGCTGTAGTTGGGAAATTTTTGATGCATGTGACTGAACATTCTATTGCTAAAGCCTGTAGATTGCCAGTGTACGAGGAAAGATGGTGGAAGAAGGAGAATGTGGTCATGGAATTTGTAAATCAGTTTCTAATTCCAGAGAAACAAAATCCTAACTAGAAAAAGGGAATACCACACAACTGGGTAAAGAAAGAATGACACACTGCTTTGCTAATCATCCACAGGTACATTACATGTGAAGGCAGGTTTTCCTTGGTTTATCTCTATCATATAAGACTGTTGATTCATATAAATGGTGATTATCCTCTTAATTTACCCTAATGGTGATTATCCTCTTGATTATCCAAAACTGTCAAAGGGAAGAAATCAACCAAACAAAAACATAGAAAAAATCCAACACCCATGCCTACGTTCCCTAGGAGAAACTCCACCAGAGCTGCCAATAAATTCAGATTGAATTCAAAAGCAATGTTTCATTCGTCCATTAAAAAGGAGAATCTTATAATTATAGAAGATAACTCAAAAGATTCCAAGACAAGCATCAAAAAACAGACAGGGGCACCTTATTTACACATAAATGAGAAAGAATATGAAGACTTGAGGAAGAGACAAGATAAGGGAAAACAAGTTGCTCAGTACTCCAGGAGACCTGTGACAAGAGCACCCACAAACTCAACTTCAATATCTGAATCTATATTTAAAGGTACATATATAGTTTATGATGACAGAGATGATATTTTTGCAGAACCAGACCATATGCAAGACCTTCCAGAAACTAGATATTCTGATAGCACTGAATATGAAGATCATATTTCTAGATTATCTTCAAAATATATGATCAAATTAAGAAAGCCTTATAGATCTGAATTTACCTGCCCCTGTAGAGGAATATCCAGAATTTAAAGTGAAAGCAAGGAAGGGAAAAGACAGAGTAAAGGAATTGTAGAGTATGATTAAGAAATTTAAGAATGCGAAATATTTTTTTTAGCAATGGAATGATAAGCAACAAGAAAATATTCAGGATGAACATAACAGAAAGAAGAAAAGACATAAATCAAATACAGGAAATATTTTGTTTTTCCTGTTTTAGTCATTATCTTCAAGAGAAGTTTATGAAACTATGGAGATGAAGTTTTGGAAAAACAAAAGAGGTTTTTGTTGGGAACTGGTCCCTTGACAAAAACCTCTCTCGGTTTTTACACATCTATCACATTTTAAGATATTATAATATATCTTTGAGGCCTATTTTTCAGAGATTTCACAATAAATAATTTCTTGTTTTAGTCACTAATTTTGGGAGAGGTTGCAGAACAACTGGAGATGAATTTTTAGAAACCAAAAGAGGTTTGTTTTGGTAACGGACCCCTTCACAAAAACCTCTCTCTTATTTTACACATTCATCACCATTTGGGATATAAAAAGAGATTGTTGGACCCCATTTTTCAATAATTTGCTAGATTTATTTTCCTAAAACATCTCATGGACAACAGTTGACAAGCCGCCTCATCAATTCAACTTGGAGATCAGATTTGATATTCTCCTTGATTATTTGAAACAATAAAATAAATATATATGAGGAGGTTTTCAGATCCATTTCTTTTGGATCTTGATAATTATGTAATGTTTCTATATAAACTCTGTAAAAGGAGAAGTGATGCGGGATGAGTTTCGATTCAAGGACCTTTTTCTAAAAATCCACTGTAAGACAGTTGATATTCCATATTGATACTAAATGGAAAAGGAATATTGATGGTCAGATCCTCTTTCATATCTTATTCTATTTTTTTTCTTACTTGAATTCATTTATTCTATTGCAATGCATATGATTTCTTGATTTTAAGTAACACACTGAACACTTTGTTGTTTTTGTTTATTATCAAGATTGTCTTCAAGTACATGTTCTTGTTTCTCAATGATATTCTT
The DNA here is from genome assembly GCA_000966675.3 of Picea glauca. Taxonomy (NCBI): domain Eukaryota; kingdom Viridiplantae; phylum Streptophyta; class Pinopsida; order Pinales; family Pinaceae; genus Picea; species Picea glauca. The sequence goes on along the minus strand of JZKD02S0329404.1, from coordinate 957,341 downwards.
AAATAAGAAATCCATATGGAGTTGCCAAACTAGATACTCTCATATATTCCCTTCTTTATTTACCTTATTTTCTGATCTATTAAGGTGACTACCAATTACTAAATCAGTGGGCTATTTTCTTTCTTTTACATTTGAGTTATATGTTTATTTGAATCCTTGAGCCAACTTTCAACCATTTTGTAAAAAACCTATTCAGAAAATCCTTAAAATACCATTGCAATAACCTGATGATGCCCTAGCTTTCCCTCTCACAGTCAAGTGCAACTTTAGGGACTAACATCTCCAATAATGAATACATGATATCTATATATACCTATTCACACTTGCACATGATGCCCCTTTACTATTAAGCTAACCTTATTACATATATATTCACACATTACATGTACATTTAGGCTCATATATCCCCCCCACCCCCCCTTTGTTGGGAAGTAGAAGCATAAACAGAGCATAAACAAGCAATAAACCAAGAACATCAATCACACAATTTAACATAGTGATTTACGTGGAAATGCAATACGGGAAAAGACATGGGACAATGATAATCAATATTATTATTATTCAAGGGGGAATTACAATATCCAACACAGGCATACAACCATCCTCTCCTCACATACACACTGCACTCCACTGTATTGTGTCTCCACACCTCTAGAGTATGCTAGTTATATAGAATATGATAGACAGTTAGATGAACCGATTACAACCCGATCCACTAGTTACACAACCTGTTCACTGAAGAGTGCATGCATGCACATTGTAAATTTAGCTTATGTGAATTCCACTGCATGGGAAATTAGTTGGCACTTTTTCAACACCCTTGGGGTCATATCATATACATTTATCCCTATATATGATCTCCTTGGGTCATAACATAGTGCCCTCCTTAAAAAATATTTGTCCTCAAAGCTTTGCAATCAAAGGATTCACATGCGATGAAACCAAGTAATATGATTTTATTATTTTCCTTCTTTATTCCTTCCATTGATGATGATCCATCCATCCTAAATTAATTCTTTTCGGTTTTAATCCTTGGTGTCTAGTTGTTGCATAATTTTCTTTCCCTTGATTCCATGTATCGTTGTTGAAGCTTCTCCAATTTGTAGTATATGTTGGTCTATGATAATATCTTGTTGAATAATGGTTTTGTGATGCCATATTCCATGAATATTGATGATTATTCCATTTTCTTCCTTGATAATGTCGATATTAATCTTCTTGAAATCTTTCTTGATAATGAGGGTGTGAATATGGTTTGACATTTGACATATTTTATTCATTCTACACATCCATTTCATCTATCTTATTTTCATAGACAATGGAATCATCTATCCTCTTTTATTGGTCGTTAATTATTCTAGCCTTGGATATAATACCATCATATTTGGCATGTACATCCTCTAGATGGAGTTCAAGTTCTTTGGGTATCTTTTGTTGACCTTCTTGAATCTTGTCTTCTTTCTCCTTTTGAAGTTTCAATGTGACCCCATCTATCAAATTATGAAGTCCTTCTTCAATTTTGGCTTTCATTATGTTATCTCATCAGTATTTAAGGATTCCTCAACCTTCTTGCAAATTTTCTCTTTGAGTCTTTTGGTAGATTCTTCATCCAAGATCCTTGTTTCTTCTTGATTTTGATAAAAAAAATATTTTCTTTCAATATTTTAACCTCATCCAATAGTTTTTTATTATGGTTTCGTAATCTACATATCTTTTCATCTTTCGTTTTCAAATCTTCCATTGAATCATCCTTTTCCCACTTTTCTTTGCTACTCTTTTCTTTCTTTAAGTTCTTAACCTCCTTAATGAGTGTTTCATTAAGGGATTGCATTTTGGTGAACTCATCATTTTTATTTGTAATATATTTTTTTATCTCTTAATTATCCTTTTTCAATTTGGAGACATTTTCTTTTGATTCCTTTAACTCCTCTTGAATTTTATACATCTCCTCCATTTTTGTCTCCTTAATCCATTTATTTGAGAAGAGTTCTTCAAAATTTTCCCATGTGGAGTAGAGCCTAATATATTCATAAAGGATTATACACCACTTGTAATCTTCACCATCCAACATAAATCTCGCTTGAAAAGTATCCTTACAATGTTCTTTTACCATCATTAACCATTTCACAGGATTTATTTCATCTTTATCTTCATCTTTGCTAAAGCTAGGTATTTCCATTGATTCTTAATTGAGGTATAATCCAAACCTCAACTCACAAACTCAAATGATATCAAATAGTTATAATCCTTGTTCCAATATTCTCTTCTATGTTTTCACTTTCCAATGGATTTTGAATCAGCTCAATTGGACATTCCAATCAAAAGTTATGATAGTTTTAAGTGAACATATCTTTGAAACCTTGCTTTGGAGTCTTTCCTCCTGGATGACCTTCCTTTTGATGTATTTTTGAAATTTTAGACCCTACGAGTATGAAATTTAGACCTATAGTACTCTAAAATGTCTTCTCTACAATTCCATGGATTTGACCAAAATTGGGTGTGCCAACTGAAATTTATGATAACTTTTCCAAACCTTGATGAATTTTGTCCTATTATGGGGAGAAAACTTGTATAGCATACCCCATGCCAAATATTTGATATCTGATTCTAAAACTAGAAAAAACAATACTAAGGCATGTGCTCTTTCCAATGCAATTAGTCTCACATAATTTGGATCATCTATGAAGAAGTTATGATTGTTTTACCTGGAACACTTGTTTGTGACTAGTTATAGGACTAGTAAAAAACCTTATCTTCCACAGGGTGTATCTTCGAAATACAATGACCTAGAAGCTGGAATTCACACCACAGGTACCTTTATATGTTTTCTAAACATCCTCCAATTTTCACTTTCTGAAGTGGCCCCGAAAAAATTGTTATAGCAAGAATTCCAAGATGTCTTGTTTGAGGAAGAAAAACCCCAGGATCGGTGCTCTGATACCAAATGTAATGTTCCAAATGATTACAAATATAATAAAAGAACAAAAGTACACACCATGTACAAAATGTGAGCATGGATCATAACTACAAGATATATAAGTTACACAATAACACCTTAAAGAATATGAGAACCTCCTCCACATAACCAGTTACATTCATACATCACAATTCACATGTCTCCAATAATGAATACATGTTCTCTATATATACTTATTCACACTTGCACATGAGGCCCCTTTACTAATAGGTCGACCTTATTACATATATATTTACACATTAAATGTACATTTAAGCCCATATATTTCCCCCCTTGGGGTCATATCATACACATTTATCCCTATATATGCTCCCCTTGGGTCATAACACCAATTTAATAATTTTCACTACTTAATCATTGATTTACACAATACAATAAACTGCACTACTGAAGAATAGGTATTATGCACAAAAAGAGACAAACTAGCCTAATTGCTATCAACTAGATTGGTCATCACACATGCTAGTTTAGGTCAATCTCAATTATAAGTTGTAAATGTGTAGAACCTTGAAAAGAATATTGCATTACTTGAAAATCATTTAAAGTATTATAAATCTACACAGGGTTTAATTTCAGTTTTTATAGAGCATTTGTTAGAAGAATATTATTCTAATGTACGAGTTAAAAGGCACTTCTATGCCAAATATTTTCAATTACAATAAATTAGCTAACAATTTTCCATTTTGTATAAATAAAATTTGACATGGAAATAAAATCGAGGAAAAACACAAGATCAACTTGAGTTCATAATTTTTTTTTAGAAACATAGAGGATATGAACCACATAATGTAATATTTTGAGAAAAAGAAAAAATATATGAGATTGAACATGATCTAGGTTTTCAGAATAGAGTTTCTTATAAAGCTTAGAGGTAAATAGAAGATGAATGATTGTCATGTATTAGTATCTGGGACATTATTGAGGAAACCACTACTCAATTTCAACTTCCTTCTCTTGATTCATCGGAAAACTTTCATCCAGGGAATCAAGTATTGTAGAATTTTGAGGAGATACTTAAGTAGCACTAGTCTGAAGTCCAAGGAATATCAAATGTTGAAAAAGGAAATTTAAAAATAATCAAAAAGGCTAAAGAAACCACAAAACCTAAATATGTTTTCTCCAAAGTTGAAAAAAAAAATATTATAGAGAGTTACCAACTTTGAGGCCCCACAAAGACAACATGTTTTTCCTCATAAGTAAAATTCTATTTATTATGATAAATAAGTAGTTAGAGATAAAACCCATAGTTCAACCCATAGTTCACCTAAGGTAACTAAGGTTTAAGTCTTTAGTTGGTTCTTATAACCAATTTTGAAATTGTATTTATAGGAGGATTTGATAAGTAGTACGGGATTTTTGGGAAAAGGATTCTTGATGAACAATGGTTAATTTAGAAGCCAATCATTGGCCAAATGTTTTTACCAGTAAAGAAATATTTTCATGTATATGGTGTGATGTGTATTATTGTACAATTCAACTAATAGCGTGCATCTTCAATGAGAGATCTCATTTTTTTTGTATTGTAGAGTACTCTTAAACAATATTGATATTCATTTCATTTTTTTAACAAATCTAATTTATTTGTTTAATAGAAAATTATTATGTGTTTAATTTCTTCATTTTATTAGGAAGCTTTGTTATTTCATCTAATGAATTTATGTAAAATTAATTCACAAACTTTTAAAGGACTAGTAATAATTTTTCTTTGTTTTGATAGATAACTTTCAATATTGTGTATTTATTTTAGGTATTATTAGATAGTAAATTTTACTTCTATAAATATTTTAAAAATATAAAAATAAACATTATAAATTTGAAGTCTCATCAAAAGGTTGTCAAATCATTAATCTGGAGGAATTTTCCACATCAAACAAGGAAGAGTTTAATTGGACCTCTTTTCTGAGTTAAACCCATGTTATTGACACTTGGGTATTTTTCCTCATCAACAAAATTGGTGCTAAAAAGAAGAATGAATTTTTAAGGTTAATTCAATTCCTAGGATTGGGTCATCCACTGGCATCCCACATACTTTAGATAAATCCTAATAAAAAATTGCAAATGTGTATAACCTTGAAAATAATATTGCATTACTTTGAAATCAGTAAAGCACTATAAATCTGAAATAGGCTTAATTTTAGTTTGTATCAAGCATGTGTTAGAAGAAGATGATTCTAATTCACAAGTTAAAAGATCATTTTATGCCAAAGATTTTCAATTATATGAAATTATCTTATAATTCTCCATTTTTCATAAAGAGAATTTGATGTGGAAAGAAAATCAAGGAAAAACATGGTATCAACTTGAGTTCATAAAAATAAATAAAAAACATAGAAGAGATGAACTACATGATGTGAGAATTTTGAGCAAAGAAAAAAGATATGCAATTGAACATGATCTAAGTTATTGAAATAGAGTTTCTTGTAAAACTCAAAGATAGATAGAAGATGAATGGGTGTCATGTAGTAAGATCTGGAATTTTATTGAGGACACCACTACTTAATGTTAACTTCCTTCTCTTAGTCCACCAAAAATATTTCATCCAAAGAATTAAGTATTGTAGAAATTTGAGGAGATTCTTAAGTAGCACAAGTTTGAAGTCTAGGGAATATCAAATGTTGAAAAAATAAATTTAAAAATAAACAAGGAAGGTAAAAAAACCACACAAATTAAATGTGCCTTCCCCAAAGTTGAAAAACATATTAAAAGGTTTTCTAGAGAGTTATCAACTTTGAGGTCCCCGCAAAGGAAATATGTTTTTCGTCGTAATGATATATGTAAAATTCTATTTGACCAATGGGAAAAATATGATAAAGAAGTAGTTATATATTAAATCCACATTTAGGGTTAAGTATTTAGTTGGTTATTATAATCAATTTTGAAATTGTATTTATAGGAGGATTTGAGAAGTAATATGGGATTTTTGGGAAAAAGGAATTTTTATGACTATTTGTCATGCATTGGCCAAAATTAAGAAACATTTTTATGTATATATTGTGATGTGGATTATTCTGCAATTCATCTAATAGTGTGGATGATCTGTAAGAGAACTTATTTGATGTATTTCATACTGCTTTGAAACAATATTAACATTTTTTACATTCCGTTTCTATAACAAATCTAAGTCTTTTGTTTCATATCAATTTATTATGTGTTTCAATTCAATTTCTTCCTTTTATTAAGAATATTTTTCATTTCATCTAATGAATTTATATAGAACTAATTCATGGAATTTTGAAGGATAGGTAATAATCTTTTTTTGTTTTGAGAGCAACTCTCAATATTGTGTATTTATTTTAGGTATTATTATATAGTAAGTTTTACTTTCCATATACAAATATTTGAAAAATAATAAAAAGAAACATCATAATTATGAAATCTCATTGAAAGGTTGTCGTTCCATTAATCTAGAGGACTTTTCCACACTAAACAAGGAAGAGTCTAATTGAGCCTCTTTTCTAGGTTAAACCCATATTGTTGACACTTGGGTATTTTTCCCATCAATAAAATTAGTGCTAGAAGGAGGGATGTAATTTTATGGTTGATTTTTTTCTCAATATTGGGTCATCTACTAGTAGCCCACATATTGATAATGAAAATCCAAATCCTGAAATACCCCACAAACAACCCAGTTTCAAAGATTTGGAGAATATTGAACATAATGTTGATTTTGAGATTGAAATTCCATACATAGTATCAAATGAGGAAGTGAAATATTTCAAATTAATAACTCTGGAATATGCCAGACAGACTGATGCCTTGTTTGTTGCTCCACTACTTCCTCAAAGAAGAAGTACCACCCAGTGTTACTTAGACCAAAGATAGAACTGCAATACACACCATCAAAGATTTGGTAGAATTAGCACTCCAAGGAATTTCCCAATCTTTAAATGTAATTCTTCTAACCCCTAATCTTGTTAAATCTCCTATAGCCACTTAAGACTCTGAGAGTCACTTTAATCAAAATTAGAATCAAATAATTTAGACACTAGACTTGTATTTTTAAACATGGAAAACAATTAAAATCAACCTTGCTTAGCAAGATATGCTTTGGAATTCCTGGGTAGATGTATAACTTACCTAATCATCCAGAACACATTTTCCTTAGTATAACCCTCATCTATCTAGGACTCCAGAAGATCATATAAAAATAAATAAATTCCTATTAGACTAATGAATTTGCAACATGAATATATAATATGTCATTTGTTCTCTTATACCTTTGAAAACAAAGCCTCAACTTAGTTTTTCAATTTACTCGTTGGATCAATAACTAACTGGGGTGATTTTCAAAAGGATTCTCTAGATAAATTTTGGGAGGAAAGAACCATGGAATATTTGATGGATGAACTATTCTCATTAGTAATGGGTCCAAACGAAAGAGTTAAGGAATTAAAAAATAAATAAATTACAATAGTCCTTAATAAGTTCAAGACATATACAAAATCAACATAGGAAATTCAAATAAAAGTTTATGCTAATGCCTTACCAATCCTTATTTCCATATTCATAAACAAGTTGGAAAGGATACATTATCTTATAATTTTGAGGAAGCTAAAAAAATTGAATTATGGAAGATTTAGAGCACTTATAGACACAGTCAACAACTCATATCATCTGCACCAAAGATAAGTTTTCAAACAGCAAATATCAACCACTGTACGTTAGATGCAAGTGCTAAATCAAAATGGCTGACCTTGAAGCAATAAAATATACGTCAAAGTTGTGTTTATGTGAGCAGAGATATACTTTAACAGTTAGGAGTTTTCAGATCAGCAACTTGTTAGACCACTAGCAAATGGAGTACTATAAAAGTAAACAGCAGCCTTTTTGAACTTACTGCCACATACACCTAAAGCATAAATTTGAATCCTTTAAACAATTTCTTAAGCTAGTGTGGGAGATAAGCGTTTTATAACAGCAGAGGAGAATGAAAAATCAAAGCTCTAAAACCATAGGCAGCAACTCATAAATCTTATACCACTTATACTCAAGATCCAAAGTTAAACCTTTTAAAAGCAATTTAGGTATGTGTGTAAAAAGTGTCAACAGTTGGCAATAGGTGTGTGAGAGAAAGGTTTATGAGAGCACCAAGATGTTAAACGATTGAAGCCTTGTAACCATAAACATATAAACCAAGTAAACCACAGACTGCAAAAAAATAATGGGTTGAGTATCAAGTTAGGACGTGAGAACTGTGCTTATGTTGACAATGGAACAATAGACAGTTGAGAACATCTAGATCACAAACAGCAACCCTTCGTCCCAAATATTCTATGCACCTGAGCTTTTTAGTATTGAACTGTTTAAGGAGTAGTTTAGGTAT
>JZKD02S0329404.1:930389-948991 GCA_000966675.3 Picea glauca | reverse complement strand
TACAATAGTCCTTAATAAGTTCAAGACATATACAAAATCAACATAGGAAATTCAAATAGAAGTTTATGCTAATGCCTTACCAATCCTTATTTCCATATTCATAAACAAGTTGGAAAGGATACATTATCTTATAATTTTGAGGAAGCTAAAAAAATTGAATTTGAAATAATGAGGTGTAAAAGAAGTCATGTCTCATTTACCAAGAAAGAAAATGTTCAACCCTAGAATTTTTTTACCTTGCCTAGACCTCAACAGAAACCAATATCATAAAGGAAAGAAAAGGATTATATGGAATTGGATAACCTTCAAAATATGATAAAATGTTTAATCAATGAAATCATATACATCAAAATGGACTATGGAGAAGGAACTTCAACACGTATAGGCCATTATATCCTCTATTGTTAAAACTTCTCCAAATACTCAGAATGTTAGCAAAACCTATACCAGTAATCAAGATTCCTTTTAAATGGAATATAACATAGTTGAGGATGTTAAGAAAATTAAAGAAAATAATTCAATTCTCGATGTATGTAATATTACTCAACAAATGAAGTTGTTGTTAAATTATTTCAAAGAAAATATGAAATACAATAGTCAACTGTCACAAAACATGTTACCAAAACAACAACCAATAAATTGAAAAATGTGAATGTAAATATTTCTCTCGGGTAAAAGATACAATTCTCAAACTCCACCTTTTTTTATTAAATTTTTATATTTTTACTAAAAATATACATAACTACTTGGTGTATTCAAGGGCTTCATCCAATGTAATGCCTTGCAAAGTATGTAGAAAATGGAATTCTACCCCAATTAAGTATTCTACTCACTTCATTCAGTTAGATATGTAATAGGAAAACTCAAGGATGCCTTAATACATATATCCTCTAATCCCACGGTTCATCAAATTATTTATATCATCGTGGTTGGCATTCCCAAAGATTATGGTTTACTTTTCAATAGAGATTGGTCTCAAAATATTCAGGGCTATTTTGCATCTAACTGGTCACATCTTTGGCCTCCCTAGAATGGATGATCAAATAATATTATAATTGATAGTGAGTGATATATGAAACATATTGTGACATATTTAGAAGAAGCTAATGAACCATATTCCTTTGAGTTTTCAATTTCAAATATTTTGATTCATATTTTGGAAATTTTGTTGTAGAATTTGTGCTTATTCCTAAAAATCAACATTCCAATTTCAGATAATTAATCTATTGATTCATATTTTGGAAATTTTGTTATAGAATTTGTGCTTATTCCTAAAAAAACAACAGTGTGAAATAACACTACAAGAAAACATTTTTCAAAAGGTTCAGTGTAACATAAATGGCATAAATATTGTAGATAAAACTAACTTAATAGTATATACTAACATTTGGACCCTTTTCTATGGCTCCAAGTCTCAATAAGGAGTGGGAGATAGTTGTATGATAGTTGATCCCCATGGAAAAAATAGCTATATATATTGTGGATTAGAATTTGAATGTACAAACAATACTACAAAATATGAAGCACTTGTACAAGACATAAAAAAATCCATAGCTTTAATTATTAATTTTTTTTTTTTAAATTGGATATTTTAAAATCATTGTGAGATAGATAAAAAATACAACTCGTTGCAATTATCTTCACTGAAAAAGATATCAAGGGGAAGTGTTAAGATTGATTGGTAACTTTGGATCCTTCAATATATCTTCCATTCCTCAGGATGATAATATAGTAGTAGACTCATTGTCTACTACGACCTCTAGATTAGTTTCGTTAGAATATTTTGAGGCAAGTAGATTTTCTATTGAGTTTCTTTATAGACCTTCACTCCTTGATAATATCACTGATTGGAGATTTTTTGAAGGTGATGAACAAATTATACAATTTCTTACTAACCAATATACTATCAAAGATGTTGCAATTGATGATGAAGAACATGGAAAAGCATTAGAAATTTGTAAATAAGGAATGGATAATCTAACAACTAACATTATCCCAAAAGGTGTGGTCACCCTAGAAAAACTATTTGTCTTACAAGATAAATGCAAGAACTCATATAATGTCAAAAACCATAGTTCAACTTTAGGTCATGAAATTATTAATTTTGGAATTGTCGATAACCCAAAGAATATGAATCTTGGGATATGTACTAAAGAAGAAAAATATGCATACCTATAACCTTTCTAGAAATATGAAGATGTGTTTGCATGTACATATGATTTAAAAACTTATGACACATAGATAATACAACCCCAATGAAAAAGGGTGTTAAACATTTTCAACAAAAACTACAGCAAATGCATCATTCTTTGGAACCCCAAGTGCAGAAAGAGTTGAAAAAAATATTTGTTGCTAAAATCATTTTTCAAGTTCAACATTCTACTTGGGTACAAAACTTAGTTCGAGTCAGGAACAAAAGTGGAAAATTTCATTTGTGTGATGATTTGTGGAATTTAAACAAAGCCTATGAAAATGAAAACTACCCCATGCCACCCATGGATCACATTTTGTATCTTGTCTCAGGATATGAAATGTTTTTCGTTGCTCGATGGTTTTTCAAGTTATAATCTAGTATTTGTGGCTAAAGATGATAGACTTAGAATGAACTTTAGGACTTAATCGAGAACTTTTATTTTAAGATAATTCCTTTTGGTCTAATTAATGAGGTGCAACTTTTCAACGAGTAATGGATATTTATTTTCATAGTTTGACAAATCACAATATTTTTGTATATGTTGATGATGTGACTGAATATTCCAAGAATAGATCAGATCACATTAAACATCTTACTCTAATTTTTGAAACATGTTGAAAATATGGCATCTCATTAATCCTAAAGAAAATTATTTTCTCATGCACAAAATTTAAGTTGTTGGGTCATATTATATCTAAATAAGGTATCATTGTAGATCATGAACATGTTAAATTCATTACTCAACTTCATTTTCATCACAATAAGAAAGCAATACAATCCTTTTTCAAAAAAATTAATTTTGTCAGGATATTATACTTGATTTCACTAAAACTATCAAACCATTACAAAAAACGATCCAAAAATATGTTGAATTCAAATGGACCAAAGTTCAAAAACAAGATTTCAAAAATATTAAAAAAGTAATTGATAACGCTCCAGTTTTATTCAATCCTAATTTTAATTACGATTTTCTTCTTTATACTTTTGCATCTAATCATTCTTTGGAAATAATATTTCGTATAAAAATTCATAATGAAATGAGTGTTCAATTTCTTTTATGAGTATGAATTTGCAAGGAGCATAATTAAATTACCCAACCATTGGTAAACAAGCATATTGTTGTCTTTAGGGTTGAATCTAGTAACAAGAATTTTATTCGCATCCTAAAAAATATAGTAGTTAAAAACCATAGGAACTGACACAATGCTCTACCCAGTGCCTTGTGGGATGATCAAGTAACTCTCAAAGGTGCATTGGGAACATATCCATTGTTCATCCCTATAAAAATCCCCATACAAATCCCATGTTATGTATAAAACCGCTTATTAATCCCCTTATTGAATTATTACATTTCTTGTGTTATATTTTTATGTAGGCTCTGAACCCCTTCATCACACCCTTTCATTATAACTGTACCCTTTGTCTCCTATATATACCAAGGAGACCTAGTCATAGGATCATATTATCTCATATCATATTGTATCTAAATTGGATATATTGTGAAAGGAGGTTTCCCCCTATAAGTGGATTATAATCATTGACTTTTTGTCATTTTTAAGGTGTTGGATCATAACATTTGGTATCAGAGCATTGATCCTAGGGTTTTTCTTCTCCAAGAAAGTCATCTTAGAATTTGTCCTATAAATTGGTTTTTGTGATGATCCAGACAACAAAACTTAGATATTATTTAGCATACATTGTAAGGTATCTGTGGTAGAAATTTCAACTTTTGGTTCATTCTACTTTTGGTGATACACCCTATGGAAGATAGGGTTTTTGACTAGTCATATTACTAGTCTCAAATAGGTGTTCCAGGTAAAATCGCCATATCTTCTTCAGTGAGAATCCAAATTCAGTGATACTAGTTTCATTTGAAAGAGGATAGTGCATAGTATTTTGGTACAATTTTTCAAGTTCAGGTATCAAATAGTGGACACATGGCATTCTGTACAAGTTCTCTCTCCATAATAGTCCACCTATCAGTAAGGTTTGGAAAGTTACCATAGCTTTCACTTGGAACATCAAATTTTGGTCAGACCTATGGCATTGCAGAGAATACATATCATAGTACTACAAGATGAAATTTCAAACTCAGAAGGGCCAAAATTTCATAAACACATCAGAAAAGGTCGGCCAGGAGGAGAGAATCCAAATTAATGGTTTGAAAGGTACATAACTTACAATTGGCACAAATTTTTATTGGAAGATGTATTTTGGGTGATTCAAAATTTGTGATAAATAGGAAGAAGGGGAGAATTAGTGTTTTTTCACATGGCTCCAAGGGCTCCTCCAAAAATTAATTCACCCACTAAACCTCCAAAGAGATCAACCATGGCTCAAGATGAATCCAAGAGATGTATAATCAGATGGAAAAGAAGATCACTAAAAATAGGGAACAAATGGAGAAGAATATAGATGAAAAAAAAAATACTAAATTCCATGTCTTCCATGTTCTTTCAGGTTCTAAATGAGAGACTCCTTAAAGGATATATCAAAATGCAAGGAACTCATGAAAATAAAGGTAATATTCAGGTTGAAAAACCTATTGATAATAATAATTTTTCAAGTGGATTTAACTCTAATAGTGGAGTTAATTATGGTGGGGGTATTAAATTCAACTCTCCCAAGATTGAATTAAAGAAGTTTGATGGAATAGATATATTTACTTGGGTGAACCAAATAGAGCAATATTTTGAACTACATAATATTATGGATGATAAGAAAATAATTCACATAGAAACTTTGAACTTTGATATAAAACCATATCAATGGTATCAATGGGTAGTTAAAAATAAGCCCCCTTTTTATCATTACACTTGGGGTTTATTTACTAGAGACTTAGAAGAAAAATATGGGAAAGTTTGGGAACATGAATACTTATGTCAATTGATAAGAATAAAGCACTTAGGTGATATTGAATATTTTAATTCAGAATTTCAAGTATTGACCACAAGGGTGGATGACATAAGTGATGACCAATTGTTGAAAGCTTATATGGCTGGATTAAAAGAAGACATTAAACATGATATTTTATTTAAACATCATGAAAACATTATGGAAGTTATGCAATATTCTCTTCATATTCAATCCAAGAATAAGGCTACACACAAGTCTACCATGGGAGAATACATAGGAAGCATAGACAATTTGGGGTTCATAAGACAATTGTAGCTCAACTGAAAAGGTTGACACCTAAAAAAATGGATGAAAGAAGAGACAAGAAACTATGTTTAAATTCTGAAAGCAAGTACAGTAAGGGGAATAAATGTAGTGAGAAGAAAGTATTCTACAAAGGCAATGAAAATGAAGAAGATCAAGAATCAGAACCATCACAAGATCTAGAGCTAGAAGAGACTACTCCAATGATATCTCGGCATGCATTGGTTGGCATCAATACTCCACAAACCCTCAATATATAAGGATATATCAAAAATAAAAAGGTAATAGTGTTTATTGATTATAGTAGTACCCATAACTTCATCAATTGCAAATTAGCAAAAGATTTCAATTTCTTTGTATATCCAACACCAGAGATCCAAGTAATGATTGCAGATGTAGGTACCATAAATTATTCTGGGAAGTGCCATAGTATTAAGCTCAATATGGGGGTGTATTTATTGGATAGTCTCATGATTTCCATCCAAATGGGTAGTGTTGATGTTGTATTATGGGTCAAGTTATTACAATCATTGGGAACAATGGCCCTTAATTTTCAATCATTTCATGATATTTTCCTCAGAAGGTAAGGAAGTTGATCTTAGACCTATCCAAGGGAAACCCTCTAAAGTTATAAGCGCTAACAACATGAAAAAAATACTCAAAAAGGGACACCATGGCGTAATTGCACAATTGAGCTCAGTATATTTTCAAACATCTATAGCCTCTGCTCTAATGGATCTCCAAAAAGTTATCAACAATCATTCCAAGGTATTTGGAGAGATGCCTAAGGGTATTCCACCTGCTCAAGATCGTTCCCATGCTATTAATATGTGATAAGGAAGTCTACATCCATTCTTCCATGTTTCTTTCTTAAAGAATATAATCAATGAGAAGATCTTAGTGACAACTATTTTATTAGAGATGAATGGAGAAGGAAAAATCATACTAGAACCACAAATAATCCTTGAAATAAGGATTAAGAAGATGCAAAATCTATTGGAATGTTAATAGTACTGAGAGGTGGGGGTGAATCAATATTGTGCACTTTTAACTCTTTTCATTTTACATTGATTTAAAGCATATTAGAATTTAATGTTGCAATAATTCATATCAGAGAGATACTCATCATAATCAAAACATTACAGATATAGAAGTGAAAAACCTTGAAGGTATTTTATACATAAATGTCAACTTGTGGAAAAATAATTTTATGTGACAACACCAATCCTCTTATGAGCACCAACTCATAAAATTCAGGCACCAACCTATAAATAAATGAGTACATCAATCCTCTATAGAAACCAACCTACACACCAGGAACCAACCTGCAAATAAAAGAGGACACTGATCCTCTATAGGCACCAACCTACACACCATGAACCAACCTGCAAATAAAAGGGACACCAATCCTCTTACAAATCAGGAACTAACCTGGATGATCTGAAATTTCTTTCAAAACAATTCTCCCTGAAATCAACCATAAGCTGCAAAAAATCGCTTCATAGAATATTTGGTCTACTTATCTATGAGGTTCATGAGATATGAACTCTTCTTCGCTTCCTCATTATTTAAGATCCTCTTCATTCCACACACCACACCTTTAGCTCGATTAGGGAATTGTCATCTATAATGATTACTTCCTTAACATTTCATCCAAGTACATATCGTATTTGGTTGTCTTGAGTCCATAAATTCTCCTTCGGGTCGAGCTACAAATCCCTCCATGGAAACCGATATTTTGACTTCCTTTTGTCGCACACAATTTCCTCATATAATCCTTAATGCTCAGGGGTTTTCCAATCATTTATTCATTTGATCTTGTCCTTCAATATACGATTGCATTTATCAGGACAATTATGGTCCCTATCGTACCCCTGAGACCTTAACACTCACCCATTGTTTGATTAGGGTTTCCATTTAATTTCCACCGTTGATCTATAATCGTATTTGTCGGGACCAGAAGGCATGTCGGACCCTTGGGGCCTTATCACTAAGCAAATGTCAGATTTAGATATTCATTCAATCTCCATCGTTTATTTGTGATCATGTCATTGGTACCACAGTGAGTCTAAAACACTCAACACTATCTCAACCATTGTATTGTTGATCAACGATTGTCATTGGTTCTCAGAGTTCTTCTTTTCGGAGTCCGCTCGCCGACTTCACTCTGACCATGTCCTCTACGATGGAATATACTATAGGACCCTTTCAGAATCCAAATGATTGAACAACCTACACCATTGATCTATTTAATATCTACAGTCACACTCATTATCCTTCATTTTCTTTGCGCCATGTTTTCGTCAGATGACTTGTACGTATCTTCCACTTGTATTCCATGTGTCTCACTCACAGTCATGGATCCCACTGTCGCATGTTCACTTCACAATCATTGATGTCAAAACATCACATGTCTCTGCAAACTTCCATGTGTCCTTTTCATAGTCGTTGATATATTTCACTCCACATAGATCCCATTCATTGATCGAAATCAACGAACAAATCTGTCCGCACATAAATCAAGATGCGAGGGAATATTCTTCGATTCTTTTCTTTGGAGTGTAAATAAAATGTTGAATTATTTCACTTCGACGGGAGTGGCTCCGAGAGAGAATATTATTCTATACCTTTACTTTGACCAATAATTTGTCGCCACATGTCCCCATCATGGCCATTGATTTATGCCACTCTGATATGACATGGTTTCTTAGATGGATTCCATGTGGATCTGTTATGGTATTGACGTGATGTTGATGTCATCACTTGCTTCAACTATTCTTCGTACATCTTGCTAACTTGGCACTTTGAAACATGGCCACCTATGAATGGAGCATCAAGGAATATTCCCTTTTCAATATCTTTGAAGCTAATCCATTGGCGTTAAGAATATTGGGTAAGTTTCACAACTCCGATAAGAGGGGGTATCGAAGAATATTCCATTTCAATGCCATTATTTTGGAGCGTATATTACTCTGTCAATGTTATGGCTCTGAATAATTAACTTCGAAAGTCGGACTTTGAATGGAATTTGATGTTGGTCGTCGATATCGATAGATATCTGATCTCATCCGTCCATTACTAACATATGAACGAGGAATCTAGGAATTATAGTTGAAGGTCACGGTCAACTGTAAATTTTGATCCAACGATCACGATTCTTTGATTGTGTAAATCTGATAGACTACATCAATGGTCACAATTTCTTCTGATCTAATCTCATTCATCCAAATTCTCTCGATATCTCTTCCAATTAAAGGTTATATTTCTCCCACGGAGTACTGGCATCGGAGTAGATGGTTAATAGAATCTCTGATAGAGGGTTTATGAAACACACGACTTCTCTTGTTTTCAGGGTCCAATGGATGATCGAAGAGAGTTCAATAGGGTGAATCTTTTCCCAGATTTAATTTATGTCGCTAATTTGTTCTTCAATAGAAATTTTATTGTGATGTTTTATCAAACACTGTGTTGTTCCATCAACCACTACATTGTTCTATGACTGTGTTGGTCTGCAAACATTTTGGTGTTTCATCAACCATCGATTTGGGCCTTATTCTTATTCTTCACTCCTACAATCAGAACCATCCTTGACATTCTTGACATCAATGACAATATACTCAACATTCTCCCCATTTTTCATTGATGGAAACTCTACCATTGAGATGCTCCCCCTGTCAATGTGTTGTTGAGTCCTTTTTCTTCCTTTATTTCTTTCTTCTCCCCCTATCTCGTTTCTCTCCCCCTTTGACATCAATGGAAAAGGGTTTCTATATTGTGTCATTTTTTGTAGCCAACAATCTTCTTGTCTTCCTATAGTTCTCCCTAATGCAGTACTCTTCATTTTTCTTTGCAACGTACAACCATATGCACTCTCCCCTTGATATTTTGGTTCTGCTGAGCTCCCAACAAATTTCAGTTGAAGCTTTCATTGGGAAATGGGAATAACTCCCATCTTCTATCTGAGATACTCAAATTTATCTCTAGGTATGGGTTTGGTAAACATATCGACAATTTTTTCCTTGGTAGGAACATACTCCAATTTGACAATATTATCATTCGCCCGTTCCCTCATAAATTGATATTTGATTGGAATATACTTTGTCTTTGAGTGCATTACTGCGTTCTTGGAAATAATTATGGCACTGCTATTTTCACATAGTATAGAAATTTGTTTCTTACATTATATATTAATGTATTGCAGTTCTTTCTTCATCCAAAGGATTTGTGTGCAACAATATGCTACTGCAATGTATTCTAGTTTTGTCATGGATAAGGAGATTGAAGACTATTTATTGCTTAACCAGGATACTAAACAACTTCCCAAAAAGAATACTCCACCACTTGTGCTTTTCTTGTCATCAATATTGTCTACCCAATCTACATCAGTGTATGTTGTTAGAGTAAGATTCTCTCCTTTTGGATACCCTAGTCCAAAATCCATTGTTCCCTTCAGGTATCTGAGAATTCTCTTGACTTCCATCACATGTGATTATTTTGGTGCAGATTGAAATCTTGCAACCAATCTAACAACTTGCATAACATCAATCCTTGTTGTAGTTACATATAAAAGGATGCCAATCATTGAACTATACATGGTGTGATCTTCCTGTTATAACCCTAATTTGCACCAGGCATGCTTACCTGGCATCAAGCCATCTCAGATTCCTTCTTTGCCAAAACACCACTAAACAACTCTTCTTAAAAACCCCTTTTATAAAGGCCCATGCGCCCTGCTCCATTACTGCACGCGTGTACATGCTAGCTGACCCAAGACAACCTACGTGTACCTACAAAAGCACGGAAAAAGGAAAGTTGTTGACGAAACAAACAGCTTTGGGCAAGTTAAATAAACCTTTTGACCATGCATGGCCGGTCATTTGACCAAATACCTCGCTCCTTCTAGCCTATAAAAGAAGGGATAAGGGTCCCATTTGAAAGGAGGAAAATCATAGTAAAGAAACTATACCTGATTGAGCATTCCCTTTGTCCCAACCTTTAGCCATCCTTGTGCAAAGAGAAGTATAAAGCAAAGAAGTTGGAAGACAGTGGAAGAAGAGCCCAGGACCAGGATTGAGGAGTAGTAGCCGACTTTATCATTGTAAGGTATCATTGTGAAGTTAATAAAAGAATTGCTTTTCCCGTCCCGCCATATGAGATTGTCATTATTGAATATTGATTACACGATTGATTAAATCTCTAACCCCTTAGTTCATAGATCAAATGAATGTGGAGTTCTTTGTTTGTCTTTTGTGAATGCAGGTCAGCATTGGGAGGAGAGTTGCAGTCAAAGAACGACCAATCGCAAAAAGGGATCGGCATCAAACACGAAAATAAGGTACGTCAACTTAATCTCTTGAGCCTTGTATTTACATATCAGTAATGGGGGCTTAGGCATGGGATGATGGTAAGAAGTAAGAATCTTTAGGTCATTTCTGCATGCATGATAAAAAACCTTAGTGCTAGTCTGTAGGAGGGATTTTCCACCCACAATAGAATTGGTGACCATACTGGGGATCTCTAGGGTTTCTGGGAATATTTTTTCTTGGGTATTTTTAAGAACTGGTTTCATTCCTTGTTTTTAAAGTTTCTGCAAAATTCTGAGCTAACAGAGATTCTGGTATTCCATACCAATTATCTTTATTTCTTTGCTTGACCTCATTTTTTTTCGAGACCCACAGAGGTACATGCGGCCTGTATAAGGTCTGCACGCATGTACCCGCGCCCTACCTTCCCACAGCCCGCGTGTACACACTAGCTGAGGAAGTGTCAATTGCGTGTATGATTCCAGAAAATTTCTTTTAGAGAGGAAGTCATCCTCTCCCCTGTCAGAAATAATCCTTCTCAGGGGTTTTCTGGAACTCATTATAAGTCTTTGTTGTTTGCAGTCTATAGCTTAGGTTTCACCTCAGATTGGTTTGTTCTATGAAGTTTTCCTTGAATTGTTTTCTTTTTTCTGTCAAAGTAAGTGTCTGAGTCTTCAAGAGATTTTGGTTCTCAGTACCAGTAGTCTCTTCCTAGGCTTGATTGCTTTTCCTTTCATTTTTTAGAGTTTCAGAAGTACACGTGGCCTGTATAAGGTCTGCACGCGTGTACACGTGCCCTGACTTTACACAGCTCGCGTGCACATGCTTGCTGTTGAACTGTCAATAGTGTGCCTGTGGAGAAATTTTTTGTTTAAGGTGAGGCAGTCATCCTTTCCTTTGTCAAGAGTTATACCTCCCAGGTTTTTGGGTCTCTGTCATAGCGGTCAGTAACTTAGGTTTGATCACAACAATAACTTTCTTTTTCATTAAGAAGTTTTCCTCAAAATTTTCTTTTTATAGGGTTTTTAGACAAGTGTGAGAGTCTAGTTTTAATTTGCTTGTGTGTTATTTTTAAAGTGACTCTTTGCGATCTGCGCTTAGGCCGGAAGTTTTCTTGGTCTTTACTTGTTGATATTTTTCCCTTTTGCTTTGTGAGCATTCAAAAAAAGAAAAAAAGAAAAGAAAAGAAAAGAAATATAATTATTCTTTGCCAGTGTTCATGTAAGTTTCATCATTTTTCGCAAGAGTCTTAACACCATTAGTTGCACTACCGTACCCTTTTGAGTAAATCAAGCTAGTAAAAAGAACGCTAATTAAAATTTACTAGACTTTATGTTTGTAGGGTCCATCAACTAGATTAGGCTAGAGCTTTGATTTAGGTTGGAGAGGAAACTTTTCAAGGCTATAAAACAAACATACGACTCTGTGCTAAGGAGTGTAGAAGTCTAGTAACGTGGAAATTATCCGGGACCCCCCTCTAACATAGGGGCTAAACACGAGGTCGCGTGTGGAAAGGTAGCGGAGATAACCGCTCCAAAGCTGGACCAAGAGTAGTGGGGAATGCATATAGAGGACTTGTCTTGGGATTCCGTTGATCTCATTTTCCACGGAGCTTCGTGGGTCTCGAATCCGTTCAAGGTCCTCAATCGTCTTCCGGAACACTTGCTTTCGATACCCTTGATAGGTTTCAGGCTTGATACCCTACTCATTGTGGTCCACCCTACTTTTGACTGTACCCGTCTGGTGATTATTCACGAGATGGAAACCTAGTTACCTTTATTTTAGGGACTTACACAAGTGACCGCAGGGGTATACCGCAGTACCTAGGGCAGACATCGGACCACGCTTTGCAGAGTATACCCAGAGGGTGCTTCCATATTTTAATTTCACTTGCACCAGTAAGTTGCTCTAGTGTTGGTTGGTGTAACTGTTCTTCCAACAAGTTAGTCGTTTGCTTGATTTGCCTTTAGGAACTTTTAGTGTGTGCTCTGTGCTCCCTAGTTTTCCATAGTGATTTAGTCAGTCATGGCTTTGGGTCTCTGACCTAGGGTGGTAGACCGTCCACTCCACCGGTTGAGAGGAATTTTTAGTCTTCCGCTTAGAAACGTGGAGCCGCCTCTTTATAGGCGTTTTTTTTATAACACTGGTTCTTCAGAGTCAGTGTGTGAGACTTTTATGGATTTGAACGATCCCGCAATGGGAGAACCTTTGCATAAGATCTTCATGGCTAAAGTTCCTAATGATACCAACCAAGGAACTCCTTTGCAAGGGGATTCCTGTGCTTTTCTTTTCTTTGGAAATGTTGGTGTCCCTTTGATGGCCACTTTGTACATTCTTGTGTTGAATGTGGGACTATCAGTTTGGTTGGGTACCATTCCAAATGTCTCGAATGCTCTTGACGCTTCTCTGTTAAACACCTTAAGTCATGGGCACCCTGTTGATGTTTCTTCATCAACAAAGTCTTCTCCTCCTCCTTCTCCCACCTATAGTGAAAGTACAATTACTAGTAACTGGAAATCTAAACAAAATAGAAAGAGGAAGAATAGGAAGAAGAAATCACCAACCTCTGAGAGTCATGTTGGAGATAGGTCGACAACCTCTGCAAGTCACATTGAAGAACAACACCCAGCCTCTGCAAGTTATGTTGGGGTCAATCACCCACCCTCTGCAAGTCATGCTGGGGGAAAGAGTCCAGTCACTGCTAGTCATACTAGTAATAGGTCTGTAGCCTCTTCAAGTCAATTTATCGACCCATCACCAGCCTCTGCAAGTCATGTTGGATATGTGAAACCAACCACTGCTAGTCATGATGGGGGCATCGATTCTGTTGAGAAACCTATACGGATAGGATGTAAGCCTAAGTTCCCTTGTAAGCTTTGCAAGGGAGATCACCTTACTCATTTGTGCCCTAGCATTCCAGAGGTACAAAGATTGTGGTTCCTGTCTGCAATCTTTTTTGATTCTAAGTCTTCTAAGGTTTCCTCACAGTCTATTCAGCCTTTGGTTGCGAAAGTGGTCATGCTGATGCAGTCTTCAGATGATCCCACTCCTCTTTTGGGGGGTGAGGTGCATTTAGACCTTGTAGTCTCTCATCCTATTCAACCATTGGTTGAGAAAGTGATCATGTCAATGCAGTCATCGGCTAATCCCACTCCTCTTTTGAGGGGTGAGGTGCCTTTAGACCATGTAGTCTCTCAGTCTATGCAACCATTGGTCGAGAAAGTGGTCACGCCGATACAGTCATCGATTGATCCCACTCCTCTTTTGAGGGGTGAGGTGCATTTAGACCATGTAGTCTCTCAACCTATGCAGCCATTGGTTGAGAAAGTGGTCACCCTGATGCAGTCTTCGACTGATCCGACTCCTCTCTCGGGGAGTGAAGTGTCTACCGACTATGTTTTTAGCGTTTCCAGTTCAATACTTTCAGAACAAGGGGGCATTCCAATCGTTCTGAGTACACCCCCTCCAAGCCTTATGATGGTTTCCTTTGATTGGAATGATCTTGTTGAGCCTCATCTTCCTTCTTATGCACCTTTTTCAAATAAGGTTTGAAGTTAATTCAACAAAAAATTATCGATGTATTGTGGATGAAGGAGTTTCTGCAAGTATTTTATCCTCCTCGGTTTGGAAAGTCTTGGGATCTCCCAAGCTTGTGTCTTCTTTGCATGAGCTGTTGGCTTTTGAAAGACATCGTAGTGAATATTTGGGGGTTCTTCCTTAGTTACCTATATATTTAGGTGGGAAGAATGTCCTTGTTGATATTATAGTGGTGCAAGGTCCGTTAGATTTCAATATGCTTCTCGGGCGTGATTATGTATATGATATGAATGTTGTGGTGTCTATGCTTTTTCGGATGATGCATTTCCCTCACAATGAAAGAATTGTCACTATCGACCAACTGGCATCTGATAATCACCATCCTAATTCAAAATTATTTCAGACTACCCCTTTATATGTTCCTAGCGTTCTTGTAGGATCTACCTCGCCACAGGTTAATTATGTGGCATCTTATCCTCGATGTTCAGATGCTTCTGAGTAGGAACCTGTGCAATCATGTTTTCCTTCTCAAGACTTGGAATTAGTAATTGATCCATTGGTGTATCCAATGGGAGCATGGGAGCCCTTGCTTCCCCCTCTTGGTCCAAGTGGGCTTGAGTATCCTTCTGAGTCTGATCTCGTTGTTAGTATATCCTCAAGCCCTCGTGACCATGATTCTTTGCTGATAGACTCTGCCAGTCCTGGTCAGAACCTCCATTGTCATATGGAGTATGGTCAGTTTACTTCACCCTTTGGGATTGTTGACCCTCGTTTGCGTGATTTCTTGGATTTTGAATTGCCTTCAGATGAGCCTATCCTTGAAGCCATGACTATGGTTTCTATACCGTAGGAGGACTTACACCGTGGTTTGTGTTTTCTTCCCTTTTGGGAGACTTCTCAAGTTGAATATCGAAGAGACTCTTGGTCTGAGCCTAACAGTGGGCTCTACCTGAACCAGTTTCATACATGAGTCATAGCTCCCAACGGGTCTTCTTTTAAGCCCTTTTCAGACCCTTTAAATATGAAAAGATTGTCGAGTGATCTTGTTGTCTTTCACGCTCATTAAACTGAAATTTGAAGGCACGTCTGTCCGGCAGTAGTTTACCCCTTTTTCGGTCTGGATGGTCAACTATACGAACAAAGGTATACTCTAGGAACTTTAGTTCTCTAGAAGAGTACTCTCACATATAATTTTAACCCTTTTTCGGGCCCGAGGGACTAAATTTACGAAAAAGGAACCCCCACGGAGTCCATAGTTAAGATCTTTTCAGACTCCCTAAAATTGAAAAGATTGCCGAGTGACCTTATTCTTTCACACTCGTTAAAATGGTCCAGAAGAACATTCTTGATGGAGTCCTTAAAAATGAAAAAATCGTCGAGTGATCTTGTCTTTATCACACTCATTAAAATGATTTTGAATAGACGTCTTGTCAGTGCTAGTTTACCCCTTTTTTGAATCGATTAGACTACCTCCGAAAAAGGTACCCCATTGGAATCTCCTTTTACGTTTTTTCAGACTCTCTAAATATGAAAAACCGTCGAGCTTACCTTCTCTGGGCTCGTAAAACTTACATCGAAGGACATTACCATTGTGTGTCTTATTAATCACATTTGCATACTTGCGTCTCTGGTCTACTGCCGGCTCCATGTTTCTCTCAACTAAAACATCTTAAGCATGCCTTATATGCAAGCCCTGTAACACTTTACCTCTGCGTCCTGACACCTTTGGCCCTAGGAGGGATTTTTCCCGAGTGTCCTTACTTTGAACATCAGTCTTGTTGTTGCATCTCGAACTTGTATGTTTGTGACACTCATCCCTCCTTTGTAACATAACATTCTTTTATTCTTTTTTCAAAATTATTGAAAAAGACAAAAAAATCAAATATACCCCAAAAAGAGGAAGGGAAAAGTATTTTCTTTGTATTGGCAACACAATGAGTCACCCTTGGATAAAGCACATATTTTCATTTGTTCGTCAAACCCTGGGATTTAATATGACCTTAGGAAGTTGTTCCCACTACATTGAGCCGTGTCCTCCTCCATTTGGTTATTCTTCCAAACATATGGAGAGTTTGTGTTGCCTCCTGCCTCGTAAACTTATGTTAATGCCATGCTGCTTGAGTCTCATCTTTTGTCGTGCTATTATCCAAGGGAATTTTTTCTAAGCCTGATTCGGCCCCTCTGCAGTTTGTCTCTTGCCCTCATGCTGGGCCATCCAGAAATTCCAATCAAATCTTTGTTTGAAATCAATGAAGCCTTCAGTCTGATCATCAAGATTCTCTAGTCCATGACCGACGAGCCGTCGAAGACCTCTGGGTAGTGAATTCGTACACTCATATTACACTCCTACCCGAGTTTTGAAGATTTTGAAGTTGTTTCTCGAGCTTTGAAGACCTCATCTCCAGCCATCAGGCCTTATCAACTTCTAGAAGATGGATACTATAGATGTATATCTTTTTTATTTTGAGATGTAGATCCGCTGTGTATTTCTCGCGGCTACACTTTATATAGTTATATGACATGGATCTACAGTGTATTTGATTGGTAGCCATGATTTTGTTTCATCTCAAGCATGGGTATGCCTGCCTCGGTGAGACAATTGTTATTTTGTAGATGGCACCTCCTGAATTCTGGTCCTTGGGCTCATCGGTTTGGTACGTTGATAAAGATTGGTAATGTATTTTGGCCATCAAATGCTCTTCTGACCTCACACATTAGGGGGCATATGTTATAACCCTAATTTGCACCATACTTACATGACATCAGGCCATCCCATATGCCTTCTTTGCCAAGCCAGTACTGAACAACTCTGGTTAAAAAACCCTCTTTATAAAGGCCCACGCGCCCTGATCCATTACTGCACGTGTGTACATGCTAGTTGCTCCAATACAACCCACGTGTACCTACAAAAGCATGAAAAAAGGAAAGTTGCTGACGGAACACACAACTTTGGGCAAGTTAACTAAACCTTTCAGCCATGCATGGCCGGTCACTCGACCAAATACCTAGCTCCTTCTAGCCTATAAAAGAAGGGGTAAGGGTCCCATTTGAAAGGAGGAAAAACATAGTAAATAAACACTACCCGAATTCATATTCCCCTTTGCCCAAGATTCTGCAACCATTTTGTGATTTCAATGAAGAAGAGAAGCAAGTGTGTTAGTAGTTGGTGCACAGTAAAAGAGGAGCTCAGGACTAGATTCGTGGAACAGTGGCCGACTTCATCATTGTAAGTTGCTTTAGTGAAGTTAATAATAAAGAAGTACTTTTCCCGTCCCACCATATGAGGTTTTCATTGTTTATTGCGTACATGTTGATTAAATCTCTAACCCATTAATCTGTAGATCAAATGCATGTGGAGTTTTTTTCTTTTTCTTTTGTGAATGCAGGTCAGCCTTGGGAGGAGAGTTGTAGTCAAAGAGCGACTAAGCGTGAAGAGGGATCGATATCAAACACCGTAAATAAGGTATGTTCACTTGATCTTCTTAACTGTGTATTTGCTTAAGAATAATGGGGATTAGGTCTGGGATGGTGGTAAAAAGTAGAAATCTTTAGGTCTTTTCTGCATGCATGATAAAACCCTAAGTGTTAGTCCGTAGGAGGGATTCCCACCCGCAACACTTCCTCTGGTGATTGATCATCCTTACTCAACTTACAACCTATTGTCATGGGAGTACTGACAGGTTTTCAATATTCCATGTTGAACTTGTTTAACATCTCCTTAATGTATTTTTTCTTAGAAATGAATATGCCTTTATTTGACTGAGAGATTTGCAGACCTAGAAAGAAGGGCAACTCACCCAACCTAGACATCTCAAATTAGTTTTTCATGTTCTTTGAAAACCTTTGAATCAGATCATCAGAGTCACTTCCAAATATGATATCGTCTACATAGACCACAATGATAATTATATTTCCATTTTATTCTTTGATGTAAGTATTACTTTCTATAGTTCCTCTCTTGAAACCTTTATGTTGTAGGTACTTATCAAGCCTCGAATACCAAGCTCTAAGTGCTTATTTTAGATCACAGAGTGATTTATTCAGTTTGCACACATAATCTTGGTTTTTTGTCAGCTAAAATCCCTTAGGTCGCTCATTGAATACTTCTTCTTCCAAATTTCCATTTAGAAATGCAGATTAAACATCCATTTGATAAAATTTGATACTCTTGTAGCTTGCAAATGCCAAAAAGATTCTAATGGATTCTAGTCTAGCTACTGGAGAAAAAGTTTCATCAAATTCTACCCAGTCAACTTGAGCATATCCTTTACATACTATCCTTTCTGTAAGGTATCTAGAGAGGTAGTGGGGGGGCCCAGAGGGCCCATAGTGATAATAATGGAGGTCATTCAATGTAAGGTGGACTAGGTCCACTATATTATTAAATAAGGTCCACTATGGTAGTTAGA